>JABSMS010070228.1:0-20377 GCA_018902275.1 Aleiodes sp. PSUC_FEM 10030003
TATTATGGTAAAATGGCGAAATAATCGCTTCTGTACTATAGATAGATTGAACCATAAGGTTATATGTATTTATTGTAGAAATTTGAATAATTGTAACGAAAAAACAAACTCTGTTGTCTTTATTTAAAACAAAAACAAATTCAATTTTCATTCATAAATGTCACTTAAGATTGAAAAAAAATCACGTATTCAATCAAAATTAAATATTTGTCGTTATGTGACAAGGCACAGTGGGCCAGCGAATATATTTATTTGTAAGATTTAACAGCCAGTGAAATTTAATTATTAACTAAATGGAGAATGGAAGTAATTATCTTTTCTGTAAATATTGAAAGAAAATAGAAGAAAATAAAATACGTTCCTTCAGCAGTACACAATTAAGCAGATACTTGTATCAGAATCTTCATGAGGTCTTAGGGAGATAGGCGAAGGTGGGGTAAAATGAAAATTAAGGATAAAATGGACGCATTGGATTTTATTTTAAACTTGATAGTCTATCAAATAAAAGGTGTTTCATGAAAGTAGTTGGGCTAGAATTTTTTAGCGATTTCATTTAAAAAAACTGAGAACAATCGTAACGAATAACATTAGTCAGAATCAATTTCTGGGAATTTATTAAAATTTCGAGGGTATTAACCAAAGGTTGGAGGCTTTCCTTCAACTTTTTTGAATTTTCAGTATTCTGGAAATATCTCCTACTCTAATTGTCGAAACGTGAAATTTATGAACCAGTTTCGGGCCAAACTCAACTTAGGTGGCTTTGAATCAGTCTTCACTATTGTTGGGCTCAATATCCGAGGAGTGACTGATTTCTATGAAATGAATTATAACTTCTTCAGAGCTACGATAATTGGAACCGGAGATATTCCCAACAAAGAGAAAAATTCAAAAAATAAATAGGGTGAGGCCGTAAATTTTTAGCCAAAGCATTCAAATTTTCAAGCAATTCCCAAAATCTAGTTTTGACACATTATTTGTCCTTAGTGTTCCAATGGATTCATTCAAAATATTCCATCTCAAACCATTTCATTTTACCCCACTTTTCCCCTATTGCATTAGGTTGCAGTCGTTTAGCTGATGGTGATAATGATCGATATTATTATTATTAAAAACAAAAAGAAAACAAACAAAATGCTACTATCATCTATTATCCTTGTAAGATGATCAAAATGATTGCCTATAATTTTACAAAATGACTTTTTTCATTGAATATATTTTGACAATATTCGCACTGAAGTTTTTCTTTGAAAAATTAGCAAACTCATTCATCCATACCTTTTTTCCCCCTCTGTCTCTACTAACATTGTATGTCATGGATAAATCCTCAGAGAAACGAAGAAACAGTTTCTTCTCAGTGAATAAATCAAGTCGTTTGACGGTGAAGAAGTTGTGGTTAAATCTTAAACATAGTAAGAAAAAAGAAGGTAGAATCTCGAATATCTGACTCAGTCACAGATTTATTTGGTGATGAAAACGCTACAATTTTGTCAATTCATCAAAATTTTTGAAAATTTTGAAAATCCTTTATTCTTACCTTCAAAAAAGGTAAGAATAAAGAGAACTTAACACCTTTGGGGAGAGATGGCAGTATATGTCATACCAAGGGGGGGAAAAGTAATCCACTTTCTTGTGTTCAATCTTACTACGCGAGCTGAAGGTAAGGGTGGAAAGCACATAAGAAGAGAGTGTTCTTTTCTCTCTCGGTAGTCTGCAAAGGGACAAGAAGGTGAAACTAACTGAGTCGAGTTGGCCAAGTATGGACGATATCACGATGGGGAGCAAGTAGAAAGTCTGTACCTATTTTCTTGGGTGAAGTGTTACATATACGTCCGGGTACGTGAGTTTCGCACTCTGGCAACATCACAACAGTATAATGTTCTTTTCTTTTTGTCGACAATTTTTTCTCCTTACACTTGTCCACCTCTATCCATGAAAAAAGACACGAATTGTTTTGTTCTTAATTTTTTTCCTCATTCTTTCTTTTCCTCCGTTTTTCTCTTTTTCTTCATTTCTATCATAAAGTAGCGTAACAGATTGCAGGGAGTTGAGTTTTAGTTGAACATTACAAAGAAGATGCTTTTAAAAGCAGTCACATAACTCAGAGACATTGACTACGTAGATGTCGTGGATGATGGCCACATATCTCGGTAGCTCTCTTCGATCTCCAACTGAGATTATTCCGGCGTCTGCATTCTGTACACGTTATGTTGAGTGGGGGTAAATAAACCCGCGCGACGGTAGCTGCATCGGGTTGACTTCGACTCTGGTAGTCCTCTTTCCACTTGGAAATATATGTACAGTATGGAGGTGGTATCGGCGCGAGTCAGCAAGCGTTAGAATGCTTTACCGTGGATTCCCGTGTAATGTAGCGAAGACGCATAGCTCAGGATTTCCACGTACGTACGCATCGTAAGGTACGTAGGATATTTATGTTGTACAATTTGCTTCAACCACGGGTCTTCCTTACCTCATTCTACCTATTTTCTCCCGCCCCTTCTACCCACCCACCTAGTCTCTCACTGCTTTATTCAACTTAGCCAGTAATACCCATAGCGCATATAGAACCATGTTCCCACGTACACGGGACGTTGTTCAATTGCAACCATCTTAATTAGCCGACGCCAAGGGAAACCACCATGAATGGAAAATAGCGATTCACTTGCTCTTACGAGAAGGATTATCTTTCATGTATTGAAAAGCACCGTCTATCGTATATCTTCACCGATCGCCTCAAATCTATTCTATCGCATAGTTGCTATCCGAACTCACACGAGTTTAATTTTTTTGTTTGAGGACTCGGATGAATTATTGAATGACATTTGGAGTGAGAGAGACATCGATGCTTAAATCTTACTCTGAGGGGGCGTTGACAGGTTATAATAGGAAGAATCTCATGCTACGATGAATGAATATTCGTAATATATGAACGATCTGAATATGTTGAAGGTTTACCCGAATCATTTTCAAACATGGAATTGGGTACCTGCGGTGCTTGTTGTCACGCGTGTTCCGTTGTCATTGATCTGGGGGCATCGATCATTTTCGTTATCGAAAGTGACCGATCAGGGGTAGAAATCCATGGGCCCGATGAGATATCCTTGTCAACGATTCCTTTCCTTATGATATTTATATTCCTCTTCTTGGTTATTCTCAATCTCTTTTAGCCGTAAGACTTACGCCTCATTGGGCCTGAGAATAAGTGGTCCCAACATGCGAGTGGATTTTACGCGCCTCATGATATATAACCCATGACTGGTTTTTCACATGTTCAATTTTTCGTTTCAAATTTTCTTTTTTCCCCTTTTTCTCACCACGGAATATCGATCAGCTTCGTTTGACTTGGAAAGAAAAATAAAAGTATTGCCAACTGATGCGTAGATTTGTGTGTGTTGTCAGGTTGAAAGGGATCCAAATACGTCGACAGGAAGTCACAGAGAGCACTTGTCGCAGCAGCATGCTCCAATGCCCACAAACAAGTGCCACCTTCTATTCTGTTAATAATTCAAACTTCAAGGCGAGAAGAATCAAAAGATCTCAATGTATAGAGAACTTTCAGTGTTTGAGGGTGTTCGAGAGGCAGGAAAAAAAAGAAGGTAAAAGAAGAATTTGAAAGAATAAAAAACGAGAAATACCAAAAGGAAAGGGGGAAAAAAGGAGAGAGCATATCTTCCTGACAAAGTCTCGTGGGTGACAAACAACTACGGATTCCACGGATCCGTAGAGGCGCGCAGAGTCTCCAGCTAATTAGTGGTTTACGGGTGCCCAGAAACAGAGTTTTTAGGTAGTGGGGGATATTTTTCGTTGGTGAAAAAAATCCAGAGTTCAGGAGCAATGGAGAAAGATAGATAGAGAAGGAAAGAAAATATGTACAGTGTGGGTATTTGAATATATAGTATGAGGACAGTGAGCGATGTTGCACCTGCTGTCTCAATCAACGTAATAGCTCGAGAAATGTCAGGGTGTTCATAAAAGTAGGACTAAATATTCTGTTTTTCGTTGAAAAATTGAATTTATTTTTCGGTCGGCCTTTTGGCTCGTGCTCATATTGAAGTAAATAACTGAATTCAAATAAAATAACTTTTTACTCACCTGATGAATAAATATCATTAGTAAAAATTAAATGGCCTGAAGAAACTTGGGCTGTAATTAAAACTATTACGATTAAACAAAAGAACCAGCCATGGAACAGAGAGAAGCGAAATGAAATAAAACAAAAAAAATACTTAAATTGTATGAATAATCCAGGAAGAAAAAGTAATAATACAGGAAGCAGGTGTAATTGTGAAGTATAGTTTTTGCTGATATGAAAAGGTAGAATCTAATTTCCAGAAATTCCAGCATCGTTAAACGATAAATCGCAGCGGGGCAACGTGCATTATCGTAACTCGTAAGTAATTAGTGGAGGATTGAGTAGGCCAGGTTTTAAACTCTGTTTTGTTTTCTTGGTGTATTTTGCGGCATAATGCTACTTTTTAAGTTTAGGTGGAAGTGAAGAGAGATTAAATGCGTTCTGGACGTACGAACAGTGTCTTGTCTCTTGAAAGATTTTTGTCGGTTGGTGTTGGTATCTGCAAACGATACGTGACTGCACGCACCACCGCCGGGCAAACTAAGTAGGCGGAGTCTAAGCGTTTCGGAGACACGCATTGTTGTTACACCCTCTATTTCCAACAAAATATTCACCAATTCTGATCACCCACGGAAAGTTTACCCAGCAAGTAAAAAAATTTGAATTAAGATTATTATTATTTTTTCAAATTCCGTGATAAATAAAATTACTCTGAATGTTACCAAACAGTTATGTGACATCCAATCACCACTGATGATGATGATGATGGCTACTAATGTGGTATTTTATCGCGGCAATTAATTGGAATGCAATTAATTTAATAAGAAGAAACGTATTTTATCAAGTCATTTGCACTGAACGCGTGAATCTTATCACCAATAATTATTTCTACGTTCCTCTTAATATCGAAAATGTTTTATTATTTGAAAGATTAAAATGTCCAATCATTCATTTTTATAGTAGAAATAAACCGGAAAAAAAACGATTTGGATGATATGAAATGTTCAAAGCAATGTCCGAGGGACGGTCCCGTTAAATCTGACTCACATTGGGCTAAGCCACCTGCTGGAACTCACAGATTACAAAGGGTATGTGTTTCACCATTCACGTGGTGGTGGGGTACGAAGAGAATTTAAACTAATTGATGGCCGATCTCGCATGGTACTCATAGCTCGTTAATTGGCAGCTTATAGGCGAGCGACCCTCGTTAGTAAACCGAGTATAGTGTACCACTACACACTGGACAAACGAGCTTTCATGTACTTTCGCGTGCCGCAGGTGCCATCTCGAGGAAAAAGTCAAAAAAAATAAAGCACTGGAATTGCGGAAAAAAATTCAAAGGGAAAATCGAAAAATTCATTCAGTAGAATGATTGTGAAGGAAATATGATCTAGATGTGTTTGGGTGGTCTTTGGTTTTCTTTTAGTACATGTGCCCTATTTCTAGTGACACACCAAAGTCAAAAAAATGAATAATGAAATCACGTGAATGCGAAGGTCTCGAAAAGAATTTTAGGATGTGGGCGCGACCGTACACTGGGTTAAAGTTGAAACCATGTGTTTGCCAGGTTTTGAATAGAATCTCCATATCCATTATGTAAATTATGTATCCTGATAATTAACGATCAACTTTTTCCCTCCTGAAACAATTTTTAAGAAGCAAATATCATAAGCGTTCAAGACTCATTCTTAATTGAATGATTTTTCCTTTGAGAGAGGCATTATCCTCGATAAGAAGAAAAGAAATAAAGAGGAAGAGAAAAAGGAAAAAAAAGAGAGAAAACATAGAACTCAATCTCGAATGGATGCTGGAGGTTGTGAGTTCGGTGAATATAGAATAAAAGGTAGAGGAGAAGCGAATGGTAATAAATTCAGTCCGCGGGCAAACAGAGAACACAGGCTCAACTGGGATTGCGGCGTTTGTATCGGTACCCGAAACCCTAAATCACACAGGGCACTGGAGAGATCTTTCTTGGTGCCTCACCGTCTACTACGACTGAGTATGTCTGGATAAATAAACAAATGCGGATTAGTTTTCTCCAGGGGTAGAAGGAGGCAAAACGTAAATCATCGTGAGACTCGTTACCCATGGTACACACTCTGAAATTCACGCTATATCACACACGCCACCATATACCTACCGATATGGAGGCTGTTTGCCATTTAATATTTGCTTTTCTACACAGTTAACCAGACACTTGTCTACACGCTGTCCTACATCTTGTGATTTCATCCTTAAATCATTCCATCGACTTCAATTAATAGGAAGAAATTCTCGTTTTTTCTAAACAATCGAAGTTCCATGGGCCTGTCAATAATCCGGATTGGAAAAAAAATTTACGACACAGTCATACTAAAGAGGTTTAACTTCAATGTGCCTCATTACCTGAAATTCATGACTTAATTAATTGGCCATAATTCATGTGAAAATCGTAAATCGTGAATCTTAAGGATCGCGGCGCCTAGGGCAGTGAATGGGTGCGAGTAGGTGGCGATTGTCTCGTGAAGGCCCACGCTCATTTTATCGTGGGAGTAACGAAACAGGGAGCACACTCATACAACAACAGTCTTTAAAACCAAAGACTGGAGTTTTCCAGACACTATGAAAAATTGAGATTGAAACTGGAGATTTGTAATGATTTATGATGGAGCCGAAAAACCAATATGGATTACGTTATTCTCGGAATAATTTGAAAATTACTCATTCGCTTCAGTTGGCGCAAATCTAAGTAGACTGTCAGGAGTAGTCCTATCTGACCTTGGGAACAATTGAAATTAGCATAAAACTACGGAAGGTGTACCGTTCCTCTTATCTCTAGGAGGAAGTACAGAAAAGTCCCGCAATTCTGAATTCAGTTATCTGTGTTTCACCTTGCACTTTTACAAGTAAAAATTTTTTTCAGTGGATTCAATGAATTCAGAGAGACGGGACTATCTTATTGTAGTAAATTAAAGAATGAGAAGGAAATTTAACAAAAAAGAAGGTGCGAGAATATTGCCTCCGGGAGGTCGGTATTTCGCTGCAGGGCGCTTGTTTGGTGTTCACAGACTTATAAACCACACTTTACCGATCGTTACTCCTCTCTGCCAAACGAAACATAAATCCATCGTTGAGACATGACGTTAGAGTATGATCCAGTATTGCATTTACGCTCGGAACAATGGGGAGAGAAAAAAGTCACGTGCTAGCCGTCAAAGTTTGAGGGGCATGGTTATATTCAGTATCACGTCAAATACCTGTGGGGAGTCAAAACCTTTTGAGATTAAATTTTTCAAATTTTTTTAATTACATCTTTTCGACTTCAGACTTCATCTATCATCAGTAAAGGACCACACGCATCGTGGAATACTCAGGCATATATATAAGTAAACAAATCTGGTATTGTACCATTACGGTGACACGACACATTCTTGTTTTCACGTCCGCGTGCGCCCCCTCACTGACCAGTAAAATAAGGAAGGGTTTATACACAGAATGGTGAAAACATTTTTCATTTTGGCAGACAGGCTCCTGCGCACTCCTCTCTAAATCTTTATCATCGTGACTATAGAAGACTTCGTTCCAAATTCAAAGTGTAGTGTCAAGTTTTTGATATACAAAATGGCAGACATTAATGTATTATCTCATGAGAGGGCCAATGTGCTTTGAGATACATGATCGCATGTAAGAGGAAGCCAACGAATAAATTGGTAGGTGGGTTGTGAGACGCGCATAGTGTACATTTTCATTTAATCCAGAAATGGCGGAGGGGGAGGGGGGGAGGGGGAAAGAAGAGAAGACATATTCAAGTTTTCTCCTTCCCGCTCATTCCCCTGCATCGTTCCTCCTTTTCGGATTTATTACCCGCAAGAGAAGCAAAAGGGTTCTCCTTGGGGTGTATTTCGGCTCGGTGTTACATTACTCACTACTCCCTAGTGTCTGTGCGTTTGCTTGAAATATTGCTGTTGCATGTTGCCTGTCTTACGGATGAGCTGCAGCAGAATCACTGCCTAGTGACACTCACTGGCACAATTTTTATCCGCTCTTGAAGTTCATTATATAGTCTTTTCTTTTCTGTTAAGTACACATTATTTTTTTCCACTTCACTGATAATAATCAGACTATCCGGTGTACAATTAGTGGTCATAATTTTGAAATTACGGATGTATAAATCATTTGTCTTCAATTGGTGTACATTTAAAACATAACACATGCGTCACATGAATAATCATTTAGTCACTCATTGGGCGTGCCTACTACTTTATGATTCTTGTTTCTTTCATTTTCTTCTTCTTTCGATTTTTTTACATACTTTTTTTCACCCGTAATACATCCGGCAACAATAATCTATAATCATGGTTACGAGAGCCTGAAAGTTAACACAGAAAGATGAAGGGAAATTCAAAATACAGTATTTGACACAGATGCTGGTGTTTGTTGAGTATGTAAAAGTTTCGCATTACCGAAGTGTCGGCATGGGTGAGTCTTTCAAAAAGGAAGCAAGAACATGATACAGTGGCGCCAGTTCGTTGCCAGTTTGACACGCGATACGTCTATGAGGGTGTGTTACCATACCGCAAAATCTTCAAAAAGAAAACCAAAAGGAAAAAAATGAAAAACGTGCGGTTTGAAAATCCACTGATGAATGGGGATAGTTTGCAGAAGGAGTTGCAAAAGTATTAGAAGAATAAAAAGTGAGAAAGAAAAAGGAAAAAGTTCCTCGCACTGTGCATGTTGCAGCTAATGATGCGTGGAAGCAGGGAGGAAGGTTATGGGCGTGCCATGCTAGCCAAGTTATTTCAGAGGCTACTCCAGACGTTTTTTGGGACATTCATCAAATTGTGCTTGGAAAAGCATAAACGATCTCTTCAGGAAAACTAAATGAGAGCTTCCCAGAAGACTTATCCAGTCGTTTTTTTCTATCATTCCTTTTGCCACTGAAATTTAAATTGTATAGTTTGTTACTGTTCTGTGATACTACTGGAGCACCTCTCGTAGTTTATTCTTTTCGAAAAATAAATATATATATGGATAGAGAACATAAAACAAAACAAAAAATGGAAGGGGCAGAGGAGTCTTTTTTTTCAAGCCGTGAAACCCGACACGGCAGTTGTTAGAATAGCCTCCTTTCACCTCATCATCCCAGCTTCCGCCCCTTCCGTTTCATTTTCCACCCGTTCATTCGCTCTCGCTCATTGCCTAGACCCTCTCACAACGACGCAAAAATCCCCGAAGCTCCCTTCCGTCTGCTAGAGAAGAATGAAATTACCTTCGTTATATGCGAAAACGTGCCTCAACCCGAGTCAGCCGAGAGATACTAAGGCTGTATATATATACATTCGTTTTTTCCGCTATTGCATTTTTCCCTCAGTACAGTGTACGTAGTTCAGATATATACCATTCGTGCATTATTCCCACATTCAAGTGAATATATTTTTCATGGATAGAATTACTACAAAATTAAAAAAATTATGTTAGCAAATTAGGAAATTATTAAGTATGTTTACTTTTCCTTCTACTTCATGATAAAAAAGCATCACTGACTTCGAGCAAGTAAATAAAATTAAAATGTTCTTTTATCCGAGAGAGATGAATAAAGATATGAAACGATAGCTTCATTTGATGCTCCAGAGCTCTTCACTGATCATGAGGCAGGGCCTCTCAATAACAATTGTCTGGTCATAGGGGACCCTGTCAAAACTGCTATTCTAGATTTGCTACGCGATGCATGGAATTTAACATCGAAGGGGGTCCCAGAGACAGAGCATAACCAACAAGGGCTGGATAATCTTCATCGTTTCGATAGAATTCAATGGTTTTATTATTCTGTTAGCTCACTACTATTTTCTGGTTTCATCATGGTAACTGAGTCCATGCCATGTAATCCCATATTGTTACAATAATGGAAACATTGAATTGATCGTCAATAAAAAATCTCAAATGAAATACAGTCTTTATTTGTCTCTCACTTTTCTCTGAAATCATTATTTACAATTGATATTCCATTTGTCTATGTGTCTGTGTTTATAAATACATGTCGACTAAAATTAAAACATGGGTGAACCTTTTGTCGCAAGATGCAAAGCATCTAGGTTTATTATTATTCACTCGAGTGTTTTGAATGGGGGCCCTAAATGTTTTCTTTTTCAATAGGGGAGAAAACCAAATTTTGTGGTGGACACTGCGTGACCCAATACGATTATTTCCACTATTCGATCACATAAAGAAGCAACTGCTGTTCCGCATTCTTCAAACTTGCTTGAATTTTATTGAATAGTAAAAGTTTTCATTTTATTATCATGTATTGGCCTATCTTGAAGACGAAGTGATAAATAGATGGAAACATTTTGCCACCTAATTTTGGGATATATTTCGGTTTGTATAATGGCGACCTATACATGAGGACATAGAGCACCTAATTTTCCAATGTATTTGCACTTGGTTGGATACACGAACAGGCATTTGCTTGGTTGACCAGTGTAATGTTCGTAGGGTGGCTAACGAGCGTGACAAACAAATGCGCATCAGTGGCACAGAGTTGATGTCACTAATAATTGATTGATTAGCAATGGTATTACGCTGCAACGGATTGATTATTCATCGATTAATCGGGAATTTTAAATCAATTAAAGAGGGAAAAATCAAAAAATCACATTTCAAATATATGGAGGCAAGAAATCGATTTCGTAGGGATCACAATTTCTCTTACCCTCGTGTCACACCCCAATTACGGGTGACACTTCTCCTCACTGTCCTCCCTTTTACGTCTTTCATGAGGTCATATTCACCCACCCTCTCGTTTCCTCTTCTGTGTGCCATTCATCCGTTATACAGAGTTAGGAGAGTTGGAGTATGAGAGGCCAAAAGCCGACGCTAACGAGCGCCCATGGAAGTCACGTGGAAAGACGACAGGACGTTGTCGACCCAACGATTCTGTTCAAGTCACGTGGACGTGACAGTTCGTCGATGAGTTCTGTCAAGTTGTTTTTCATCTTTTTCACAATTTTTTTCCTCCTATTTTTCAACTTTTTGAACAATGAGAAAAGATGAAAAAGGTGGAGAGTATTCAAGTACTTTTTATCCCTTCATCCAATAAATTTTATTGTCACCACAATTAGGCCATTTGAATTTTTTTATCATCATTTGAAACGTTCTGAGCTTAGTCATTTTTTTGATTTATCATCACCATCAGAATGTTCAATGGTGAAAATTGTGATTTGTTTCCATTTTTTTTATTGCACACAACACTCTCAAGGGTACTTCAGCCCTTCAACTCGAAATTAATCAAAACAGCATAAAAAAATACCTGTAAAAAATTATAAAAAGCCAGAAGCTTATACTCGTTAAATCACTGATAACAATCATTTTCAAACCTTTATTTTCAATGTTCTGCATTCATCGATTATGAGGAGAAAGAAGGAACACTCGAGAAGTTTTATTTATCTATTACACGTCATGGCTGATTCGAATCGTCGAGGATTACGCGTAGCATATGTCAGGGATATATATTCCCTTAGAGCAACCCTCCTAACATGATTCTATAAAACAGGGAGAGGGGGATAGTTGCGGGAAGCGAGTGGGCAACTCCCCAATTAGGGATCACCCCTCGCTGGTACTGAGGATCTCCTCTCGAACCCTCGAAAACTACTTCATTACGCAGACAGCCGTGTTGACTTGTATTGTACCAGTTGCCCATGGTATACTACCTACTACCCCCCGATCAAAAAAAAAAGGAGAAGAAGTAAGGGGAATTGCGTGAGTTTCGTTCTTATAGCCCTACCTCTTCTTGTGCACACCCTTCCAAAATAATATCTGTGACGAATCGCTTGCACTTCTACGCTCCCTTTTTGCCGGTGCCATTCAAGTCCATTCCTGGGGCAATATTCAAGTGTATATGTACCAAAAAAAAAGAGAAGAAAGGGACTGATGATTTTCGCTCATAAGCTGTGTCCCTTCTTCCTCATGTAAATATTACAGTTCACGGATCTCGATGTTTTTGAAGGTAGAACACCTGCATGACAGATTTATGCTCCAATGGAGAGCACTATTAACCCACCAGGTGTATCTATCTCCAGTTTTATCAATTTTGTTCATCATATTTGTTTATTATTTTGATCATCGCACTAAGTGAAGATGCAAAACATGAAATGTGACTCCAGGAGGATAATCGCAGGGGAGAATCCACGATTTCCACTGCAAAGTAGTTGTACAAACATTGGGGAAGAACATGTAACACTAGGGGTACTTCTGATGAATGTAATCCACTGGTTTGTCGGGTGCTACTGAGCACTTGATCAAACAGCCATTTTAATCTCTGGAGTAAACAGAAGATTGAAAATGAACAGAGGCAGTTTAACAAGTGGAAACTTTTGGTGAATGTTAGATTGATGCCAATTGTTAGACTACCTTCTTTTTTTATTAATAGAAAACTTTTCAAAGAACGAAGAATGAGAGGTTTAACTACGTTGCGTCAACAGAATGACAAGACGAACATTCGTTGGGAGGCCTTGGGTTAAAATTCAGTGGCCTAGGATGATGATGTTATGACAACAAAGGATCGGAATCAGTGAATTTTCTAGGGAAGCAATGTAGGTATATGCCGAGACAGCGTGAAAGGGAAGCTCTCATCGTAAGGACTCATTGATTAATGATATAGGTAGAAATCATTGCCGGTGGTTTCTTACCATCAAATGGATAATAATGCCGACATTTATATCGTTCATCGATCCACCTCTAATGCCTAATCATCCTCTTACTATAAATCAATCCATCAGAAGTGAGGAAAGGTAACTAGCACGTTTTCCTGTTTAAATTTACAATTGAATCCTCTATTTTTCGAATTCCAACTACCAATATTCAAAATTATTTGATGAAGGCTTGAACTGAATTTGAAGTTGTATCAATGTGCTTTGAAAGGACAATAGTTGGATGAAATTTAACAAGAGAAACTAACGAAGACCCGTTTATTCTTTGAGCTACTGAGGAAAAGGCCGAGTCGTTAGAGGCATTTATATCTTTGGAATTAAGTTGTAAGACTTGTATATAAATCTTAAAACATCAATCACAATCACAATCGCGAGTCACGCAGGAATTGTACATGCTCAACAATGCAAATTCAAATGCGCAAAGGATTACTATCCGATTGAAGGTAACTGTTTTAAAAATATGTAATTGCATAGTTTACGTACTCTCAACATTCTGAAATTAAAAGAGAAAGAATGTCTCTCTGGAATGTGGCGAGGAGTAATACTTGGAGGATCATTTCGAATTTATAAATCTTCCTTCCAACAGCGTATTCTTGATGAAGTCCTGTGGCAATAAAGCCAGATCTCATTGTAGGCACGATAAAGAGATAAGATTAAGTTCCAACGCGAGTGACGCACTATCAGTCCAGAAATCTGGAATGTAGAAAATACTAAATTTTCCATATTATTGTCTTTTTTTCATCTGAATAGTACTTTTTCCCTGACTTTTACGATACTGAAGAGTCTCACATAAATAACATTGTTTTGATGTTCAATGAAGATAAGAGAGAAAAAATTTCAATTTCATAATGTCTAATGATGAAAAGCATTAAAACAAATTTATTCCATTATTCTCATATAATTCAAGGATGATTAAATCGACGAGTTATTTGGATGAGTCAAAAAGAAGTAAACATAAGACTGATACAAAGCACAATAGCACAGTGGCTCGCTATGTGGCAATATCGCATCTGGGTGCGTTTCAAGACATCCCGGGGTGAGGGCCCCTGAGGTCTCAGTGAAGTAAGATAAGGATGTCGTCGGCATTTTCTTTGAGTCGTTGCCCCCCATGAATGCGACGCCCGCGATCAGCATTTCATTTATGTTTAACAGTCATTCTCAGTGGATTATCGAGCATTATTTCAACCCTCAATCGTCCTCTAATATTCCGCTGAATTCTTATCTCTCAAGATCCTGTGTAAGTATTCTTGGGGAATTCAAATTATAAATATAATAATTATACTTTATAAGCCCACAAAAAAAACTACTTGAAAACTACAGGGCTTTCGACGTAGCACTAACTGTATGAATCAGCTGTACCTACTGACGAAAATATTTCTCCCACGTCATATAATTTCCTTGTCACGGTAACGTCGTCACCTTGGTCCCTTGGATTATAAAGGACTCTGAAGAAGTTTTTCGGGGGGAAGAGTGACTGGGCAAAAGTCTCACAGCAATGTCAACGGATAAATAGTGGATGCGCCGCACCATCACAGAATATTCGAACGGTTTCGGCACGTCAGTCGCTACAAGCATGTATGAGAAATATACAAGCGGAGAAGGAAAAAAGAAATCAAATGGAAGAATAAGAAAAAGAAGCAGCTCCGCGAGTTACCAGTCATCTCAAAACTGCTTTTTAATATCTCCGAAAGGATGTACGATCATGGAAGAGAGGTGACAGAGACCTAGAGCGAGACACGAAATCGACTACCTGGCTCAAATCGTCCCATCAAACGGAAGGGTATTTAATATCTGATTCAACTATTACTCGGCGAATTCTTCTATCTTTGAGAAAAGGTGACCTCTTCATAGCCACACTGATGTCTCACTGATTCTCACGATTTTTTTTCCTTCTCAGGTGTTGCATCCTCGCCAACAAATCATCAATCACAGATGATATCAATGGTTCAATAGAATTGTATTTCAAAGACAAGTCAAGAGCTATGAGAAACAATAAATAATTATTCTCTAGCATCCGGTGAGGATTATGAAAAAATCACTCCGAACCCATTTGAAACTTCCTGTCCATGTCATGTGACACATTTTACTTTAGCACGCAACGCACCGCGCTTTAATAGTATCGCGAGATCTCCTGGACCTATAATCATTACATGTCTTCCTTTTTCCTTTCATTCCCTTCAAAGTCTCTCCTCACCTTTCTGGGAATACACACTGCAAACTTCACAAGGTCTCACGAAGTTTCGGTGAAAAATTTATGGGCACCTTGTGTTTTGTTTTTCGTTCGGGACACACGCAACGATAATTTGTGATAATTTTTTACATATTTTTTTTTTATAAACAATGTTTATTTCCTGTTGCTTAACAACCTTTCAACGAATTACGAAGGAGGCAAAAAATATTAATAAAAGGGAAGGAAGAGAATCTACCCACGCATGATACTTTACCGTGGCTTGGAGGGTAGAATTGACGAGGCTGATCACACGAATCAATTGCACTTAATCTTACTTATATACATTGAGTTTTGATTTCTCGTTAACATTTTAACTGTTGGAATAATGGGCAATGCCCGCGAGGTTAAATGTTATATAGATTCTACGAAGAGAATTTTACGAAGAGACCAAGAGCGCTGGCACATCCTGCCATCAATATTGCCCGTTTGACAACTTGGCTAGGCACTCTTGGTGTTTGGTGGACTCACCTCTCTTCCTTTTTCTCTCTCTCCCTCTCTCTGTTTTTCCACCCTGTCAGAAGTCTCTTGCGAAGCTCAAGAATATTTAGTGATACTAGCCTGGAGCATCCACGATATAACCCAGGTACCATATATACCATCCCTGAAGAAGAAAGAAAAGAAATACAAGTAAAGAGGGGAAGAGGTAAGGAAGATATTGCCATAGCCATCTCACGTTTAGTTTTGAGAGCCAATGCGCCAACCCTGTGACGTATGGGCCTCAGTAAATAAACTATTAATATTATGGTAACGTCACGCATTCCTATCCATATTGGCTCCTCGCGCACCTTTGCCTTCTTCTCCTCTCTCTCTCACCTATCTCCTCTTCATTCTCATATTTTTGTATGATCTTTTATCTTCATTTCTCTTATTTCAACAGTCACTTTTTTTTCTTATTTCATTTAACTTTTTTGCCTGTTGGCCTCCAGAGATTTACAAGCCGTAGAACAAATACGTAAATTACAGTCGCCAACTAATGGACCAGAGGGTCTGACACGCCCTCTTGAAACACCATTCATAGAGCACATGGGAAATTAACAATTTTATTATTTTGCATGATTAATTTATTCGCTTCATAACTAATATAAAATTAATGGAATTTCAGGAAACATCCTTTAAATTTTGACGAATCAGGTGTAAGGATTAGAAGACTTGGAAGATTTAGTAAGAGAATTCTCAGTTTTAAATGTGATGAGATTCGAGGCAATCAATTCGCCATCAACTCCCCTCGATTTACGGCTGCGTCGTCACAAGGCCTCTCTTTTTTCTTCCTCTCTTTGCTTTTTTTATGAGAACCCTGTGTGTATGCACTTTGCCTCGCGCCCAGGTCGTTCGTCTCGACTTCTCTCGCGACCCTCGGGCCCCATTCACCAAAAAAGAATTATTTCAATTTACCATGGGGCTTATAATATCTCATCCCTTCAAAAAAAAAAAATCAGGTATTGGATTTGTGTATATGAAAGCATGGTGAGGTGGCCCCCGATGATTTATGCAGTATTGGTCTATTAAAATATCACACTCACGACATAATATTCATTCCGAGATTCTTTTTAGTAACTGTAATTTGATTCCCGAGACAGGCTGTTGATTAGATAACGCTATTGATACTTTATGATTCGAGTTTTTTTTTTTTACTTTTTCTCAGTCACCGCAGGGAGCGTAGACGCGTTTTGAGTATTTCCAATATCATATGCCATATTTTCATATTAGAGGTAAAATAAATTATTCATGAGTTACGAAAATAGGAAAAATATTCATAAGTTTGTATTTTCTTGTGTGGAATTAAGAGTTTGGCTATTTATCGAAACGTGAGAATATTAAAATACGTACAATGATTCATTTTTGGTGCATCAACAGGCAGTCGTATACGGTCTGGTGCAAATAACCATCCGCAGTGGCGCCTCGACGCGTGAATAAGCAACCTTTTGCCCTCAGTCCTCTCGCGAATGGGACTCTGCGTGGGTGGCACGCATTTCTTGCATCGTTGCCCGCCGGCCCAGACAAAAATTTCCACAGTGGTTAATTATTGACCCCACTCCATTTGCTTTAATTGAGAAAAAAAATAGGAATACCCAAGTACCAAAGTTGAATTTCGAAATTCAGTTGAATTTCGTTATTCGATTCTTCTTTTCATGAAAACGTTTTGAAGAATATCTCACACCTCTTGGCGTTGAGAAAGCAGGAAGAGGCTTTGATCTAACCGCAGCGTTGACAATTCTTAATGCATGAATTTTATTTGCATGGTCGGAGTTAATGCCACACTGGCTTCCCCACTTTATTCAAGCGAATGCGGTAGTTTCATCTGAAAGGCAAAAATCTCAACTACTTTCGTCACGTGTACTAAGTAAAATTATTTCTCCCATTGTTGGAGGGTAGTTGCAATGGTCGGTTCGTCACCACCTCTTCTGTTGAGTTTTCAAGCCTCCATAAAAAAGCATCACTCCAATTTTTATTCTGTCAGGCATAGCAAAATAATCCATAGCAACGTTACGGATAAGACATAAATTGAAAACTGAGGGAACTCAATGACTAATAAGCTGTTTGATAAAATCTGAGGCATAGGGAAATAATTGGTCGCGTAGATATTTATTTTAGACGAGATGGGAGACGAATGAGGCAGCAAAAAAATGCTAACTCAAAATTTTATATCTCGAGTGCATTTTAATTATCATTTCTCAGCAGGTCCTGATTTTTTTTACTCCCTCATCCTATACTTTATTTGCTTTATGTGAAATGAGAGGAAAAGAAATGGGCATCTATCATTATGTGATTTTTTTTCCTATAATAATAAATGTAAAGGCGGTGAGGGT
Source organism: Aleiodes sp. PSUC_FEM 10030003 (assembly GCA_018902275.1). Lineage (NCBI taxonomy): Eukaryota > Metazoa > Arthropoda > Insecta > Hymenoptera > Braconidae > Aleiodes > Aleiodes sp. PSUC_FEM 10030003. The sequence goes on from JABSMS010070228.1 coordinate 17,791, forward strand.
CATTTGACTGTGGCGGTTTTTTTCTCCTCTGAAAGAGGTCTCCAAAAGACAGAGGAGTCGAAAAAAATCATATTTCCTGCATTCGAAGAGAAGGCAATTATGTGTTATGCATATATATATCTAGAAACGATGCAAGAGAAGATCCCCTGAAGGGGGAGGATCTCGTGGCGCCGTGTCAAAACATAAATAACGTCGAAATGTGCGACTTTTGGGCTTTTTTTAACGATACGTATTAGATTGCAGGATATATGGCGCCTCTTTTTCGCTCAGCTCTCCGCCCCATGAAGGAAAAAAATGAGTAAAGTGTGTGGGGCCTTATATGAAACGGTTTAACACACGTGGTCCCCGTTGGGCATGAATGGAGTGCCACTAGTTGATTTTTTTCCCTTTTTTACGGTCAACGGAAGTGCCCGGAGGTCTATTTATCAATGATGATTGGACACAGAGGAAATGGCCATATATTTTGACACTATATGGTACTGAGACTATATATTTCTTTTTTCTCGTCCCCTCCTCATTTCGTCGATAATTTACGGAAAATGTTATAAACTAGTTTGTGAGGTTTTATTAAACAAAAAATAAGAGGAATAAGGTAAAACGAATTAAATGGATGTTATCGCGTCATCGTTGAAGGTGAGATAGACCTTGTCGAGGACGTCTTGTCGTGCTAACTGATGATAAAGATACCCAGCTATATAAACGTGTGTACCATGTCTTTTCCAAGCGTGGAAATACAGCCACAGTACAGTTGGAAGATTGTTATCGATACAAACGTTGAAGTTATGAGTGTCATTCCCCTGACATTTGTCTGAGTACCTCGGGTCAATGCTGGAGAGTGCATCAACCCGATTTACCAATGAGAATTTTCTTTTTTTATTCTCATTCCACAATTTTCGAAGGAAAAATAAATTGAAGAAGAAATAAATGTAATCAGACTAATTTCAATGAATATGCTGTGATTTTTTTATTTCAATTTCAGTTCCTTCGCTTCACGAGGACTGGTTTCGGGCTGAATGAAGTTGGTAAAGCGTGTGAATTTCACGTCTGGGCATGACGAGCCTCAACATCGAATATTCACGTTCTCAGCCGTGTTCGATTCCCATCGAGTTAAAGTTTATTCGATTGCTTACGAGGAATGTATTCAAAGTATATCCATGTGTTGATGATACTGGGTATCTTTGGCTCGCGCGAAAGACGAAAAATTCTGACTTTTTGGAACACGTTTCATACCTCGACGCCCTCCTACCTGACACGTTCCATATCGCCGTCATGGATACCTGGGACATTACCATAAAACCGTAGATTTTACGATGAGCATAGGACGCCGCTCGGCTCATTCTATATATGTTTCGGGGGGAAAGAAGAAGTAAAAAAAAAGGAACAAAATTCTCAGCTAGTTCTCAAACACACATGTATTTAATCTGAAGTGGGGAAACCCCGTTGAGTGTCTTCTTCTCTTCATCGTTATCAGAAATTCCGTCACGAAAAGGTTGCACATCGACGTCTCACTTTTCTTCCTTAATATTCTTCCTTCAATTCGAAATTTGTTTTTACGACATCAGCAGCAGTTTAGATATTCCGTGGTATGTCAAAGTCATAGGAATCCGAAACCAGAAGATCATAAAACAGTCATTTTATGCTACTACCGAAACGAATTCGATAATCATTTAATGATAATGTTGGCTAATTTCTTTAATTAAATTTTCACTGGTGTCTGGGATTGAATTTGTGAAAGGACGAATGAAAGATGTCTTCCAAGTGGAAAGAACTACGGGTCATTCACTCAACTATTAGTAGATAGAGTCATTAGTAAGCAGTCACTTAACCAGTCACTTTGGCTCTCGTTTTTTCTAACAGTTTCTCCCTTATCTGTTGGGTGCAATTAATTCGTGTACCTTCAACGCTTTTATTTATTACACAATAACCGTTGTGACACTCTGCGCCCACAAATTGGAAAACTTATACGACTCAAAGACACCGACTTCACCCTCTAGATAAACACTCATGGAACCCACCCGTTACGGTTTTTTTTCTTCACTCTCTATCTCTCTATCTTCGTCTTTCTCTGTTTTGCCGCCGTGGAAACGAATACATCGATGCATATAATGGTTCAGGGAGGGATAGACAAGAATGCCCGGTAGTTATACGGTGAGGAAGCATCAACGTACACACGACACAAACGGTAGTAGTGAAGGAATACCCCATGGGCGGCATCTTCTGATGTTTGCTGTCCCGCAATAACTCGCGCGTTTCACATTTTACATCTTGGTAAACAAAAAGTTTATTTCCGGATCGTTGCCGTATCGTTTCATGAATATACAAAGCCTTATTATTTCAAATGTTATATGGAAACGAATTTCATTAAAAATAAAACTCGAGTTAATCGATTATATAACCATTTGATCCACATGATTATGATTGGGTGAATATGTTTAATTTCATTGATAGTAAATAGTAATTTGAAATTTAGAGTTGCCAAGGCAACGATTATAGGGGAAGGTGGGGTAAAATGGACACTCGAATTGAACGGTTTGAGATAGAGATTTTCTGATGATTCCATTGGAAAGCTGAGGAAATTTTAGTAAAA
>JABSMS010070239.1:0-20371 GCA_018902275.1 Aleiodes sp. PSUC_FEM 10030003
TATATATATATATATATATGAGCGCTTATATCTGATCTCTTGTTGGCCCTCGTCTAAGCTTGGACAAACGATTGGCTCTTTCACCAGTCTCTACTTCACCTTTTTTTCTACATTGCTCTAACATGTATAGATTCCACCTCACAACCCCTCGTCGCCCTACTTTTTTACTTTATTTCTTTTTCGAAACAAAAACAAAAACGATTGGCCTCACATGGACTTTCCAGTCAGTGTCAAGACCCAGTAATCCACGTGTGTTGTGCCCGGATCAATTGTCACACACATATATACAAGGTGAAATAATGTGACGTAGGATTTGACAAGCAAAAAATGTAATAGAAAAGCTGGAACCTTTTTCGTTTCCTTTTCTCTTAGGCAAAACGTTTGGAGAAACGTTGGAATGGAAAATGCAGCTTTAGGATATTCCATTGAAAATTGTGAAACAATCTCAAACTTTATCAAATTCAGTTAGATATTGTCGATCAAAAAAATGCAATTTTTCCTATATGAGAATCATAAAATCACTGGATGTAACTGGTGAAGCTATTTAGTAGTGGTTGAATATATGCCAAGCCCTAAATTCAGTCGCATTATAATATACCGCTTGCATTGTTTCACTAAACAATGGACCTTTGAGCGAGGATAACGAAGTAGAGAGAGAAAGGGAGAGAGAGAGAGAGATGTGTAGCCTCATCAATAACTTTACGTCTAACTTTTCATCCTACTTTGTTCATGATATATGCTTTTCTGATTTTTCTTTCCACTCTGCTGCAAAAAATGCAGCATCGTAATTTGCCTAATGAATTACCAACGCAGACGTATAATACAATTGAATTATTATCGGGGCACATAAAAGTACCACTCTAAAATATAGGGAGAAGAACTTTCATAGAAAAAATAACATGGCTAATGCTTTCATTTTTCCATTTGTGATTTTATAAAAGAAAAAACCACCTGTTACATTTCATTAAAAGACCAAATTCGAAAGAAAAAGAATATTGCGACGTGAACAAATTCCGAAGAATGGGAGGCAAAGTGCTCTTTGTTGTATGATATCCAATAAACGTTCGTGCTTAGTTTCACTCCCTATCTGTGCGGCTGTTCGTCTCAGAACAAAAGTGCTTCTTTGAGTAGATTTGCTGTGCTCCCGTTTGTATTAGCAATATATGTGCTGTGAAAGCTATGAGCTGTCAGGGCATCAGAGTAGAATTCTTTTTTTATTCCACCGTAATACCAGAGATCAAATACGAATGTACGCTAATGAAATGAATTTCATGAATTTTACTGTCAAAGAAATATGGAAAAAGGAAAACGATAAAAATAAAGAAAAAAGAGCATTGAAATTACGACTAAATAGTTGCTTTCATCAGAATAACACAGTGTTCCTCCTTTTATTGTCAAAAACGGAGCACTTCCATTGTATAGCCACTGCATTTAACCAAGAATACATTTAATTCTTTGAGTAACAAAGTTTAGAGGATAGTTCTTCATTGTCCGTCTTCCTCAAATCTTTCTCTCTTTACTTCTCTTACCTCTTATTCCCCTTTTCTTCTGTTACCTTTACTCACCGGATTCGCGTAGCATTTTTACGTCTCAGAAAGTCGGTTGTGTCGCGCAATTTTACGACTCCAACATACCGCGACGTTTCCAGCTCAACGAATGTTCCCAACTCGTAAGCTTTCCTTAGGCTAAAATGCGCAGGACTCCACTATTGCTGAATTCAACTGGCACGCGAGTATCCGAAAAGAAAATATTTTATTGACAGTCGTTATAGGGATATCAACTTAGAGGCCTCTTTTATAACCGTGCAACTGGTTAAATACCTCGCCTAAAATTGAAAGGGGAAAATTTTTGATGTTCATCTCAGCTATTCCACAAATTTACATTTCATTCGCATTCGTTTATTATCGTTGAGAATAATAGCTGTTGATAACTTATTTTTTTTTTTTCTGTAATATTGTTTCAGTGAGTGTGGTCAATGGAGAAGTACTTCACATTGTTAAAATTAGCCGACTACACATGGGCGCTTATCTGTGTATTGCCAGTAACGAAGTACCACCATCAGTTAGCGCGCGAGTTGATGTTCGTGTACAGTGTAAGTATTGAATTGCAATTTTACTGAATAATTGGTTTAATCGACTCGACAATAATCTGAATAAAGGTTATTGGAATTAATGAACGCACTTAACCCAAGATAGGGTTCAACCAGTGAATGAGAGACGATAACAAGTATTCCAAGTTAAAATCATTGGATATTGTTAGTTTTGTTGGTTGAAATCAGCTGGCAAATCAACTGCATCAACGAATGATTTATTGTTCCGAAATATCAGAGTGACATGACATGAAACGGAGATGGCCTCTTCTACGATTTCAAGTCACGTTTCGCTCGCAATGCAATGATAGAATGTTGAGAGATCATGAGATATATTGAGAGTGAAAGAGAGAGAACGAATAACTGAAGAGGATGGGGGAGGATATTCGGTAAATGCCCATTCTCAGAGTCATTGAATAGCCATGCATTGGAATCGCTGTTACAGGTCCGGATGAAATCTATCAAATCTCTGCCACTTCATGCTGGCCACTCTCGGAAACCATCTGCAAAATTGTCACACACTCCTACCTTTTTTATTTATTTTTTTTCCTATCAAGCCCGTCCATTCAATTTTATTGGCCAACTATCGTCATCTTTATTCATTTCTCAATTGATATTTTGTGTATGAATCGACAGTTTTTCCGCAATGGATTTCTTGGGCTGCAGATTCAAGCATCACATTTAGATGATCATAAAAGAAAAAACTATACTGTTCGTTTTCTCTTCATCGAATTTCTTGGGATTTTTTCCTCTCACTATTTTTCACACAGACACTACACATGAGCACGCAAACTGCAGAAGAAGAGTACGAAAAGCAGTAAAACGTGATTTACGTCGACTCGTAAAATTTGAAATTACTTTTAAAAACATTAAAGATCGAGTTGATCACAATCGATTGGTCTCTCTCCTGATTTTGTATCCAATATTTTTAATTTTTTTCCAATGCATGCATATTGAACGTTATAAATTATTATTATCCCGCGATTGAATCAATTTATGATAATCAGTCAATCGGAAATGATTAAATATTTACTAGTAGCAATGAATAATCCATGAGTATTAATTTTCATGAAGTTAGTATGAGCAATAGTTATTGATGAATAAATCAGGCATAATTTTTTTCTCATGCAGTTCCTCCGATGTTATCTATACCCAATCAACTGGAAGGGGCTTATGTTGGACAGGATGTAGTTTTAGAATGTCATACTGAAGCTTATCCAAGCTCTATAAATTACTGGACAACTGAAGCCGGCGACATGATAGTCTCTGGTAATTGTAAACTTTATGAATATAAACACCAATCATATCGTTATTGTGATATATTTTCAATTATCGAAAGAGATATTGATCAATTGTGACGATTATTCCATTTGAATTTGATTGCGGGAATAAATATTTCTGCCATTCTTAGAACATCTACACAGTTAGAAAAAAAAAAATTTAGACAATTTGATGGTAATTTCCATGAGCGTGACTTTGATTTGTTTTGATGAGGAGATAGTTATGAAATTTCAAGTTTTATGTAAAATTCTCAAGTAGAAGTAAAAGTTCTCGGAATTTTCATTCGAAATATGACTTGTTTAAAATTTCCGGTATTTGACACGGAAAATTGAGACAAAATTTTTTACCAGTGTATGTCGCTTTATCCGCTCATACAATTGTCTCCAATGTCTCTTTGACTTTGAAATAATAATGAAGAAATTCGGTCTTACTTGCCCAGACTATTACCATTCGATTGCAGGGGACAAGTACGAGGCGGTATACACCGACAGTGGTTACAACAAATACATGAAGTTGAAAATAAGAAACGTCGGTCCTAAAGACTTTGGCTCGTACAAGTGCGTCGCACAAAATTCATTGGGTGGCACTGATGGTGTCATAAAATTAGATGGTGAGTATATACTGTCTTTACTGGAATCGATATTACGAGCTTTTGTGGCCTCGCTACTTGATGGATCAATGAACCCCCTTTGCTAGGAGGGCTCAATTGTTCAAGGAACAATAGAATAGACCCATTCTGATACACGTTATAACGGATTGTCTAAGATGAAGTTCTAATGGAAACAATTGCATTGGACTCGATTAAACAATTCAATGCATTAACAGTAGAATATTATTGATTTTCCATTATGTACACTCCGATTAAAGAAATTATACCATTTCAACCCAGTTAATTCAAATTGGTAGGAAAGTGTACTCGGTTATTTTTGAGTAATGAATGATCATGTTGAACTGATTTATTTAATCATTTTACATGGGTAGTCAGCGGATTTTTGTTTTTTTGAAGTTCTTTCATTTTTTTTCCCACTATCCACTCCTGCCCTCACTCTGATGGTACACCGACGGATATAAATTGGTCGGAATTAAAAGTCCGACGAGCAATTTCCCCCATTGATTGCGTTATCGGGTTGTGGTAGAATAGAGAGATGGTAGACGAGAATCTAGGGGGTTTGGAAGTGAGTGCCTGACCGAACACGAGATTCGTGTAATGTGCTTCATACTGTTGGTCCTTTTCGACACTGCATTACTTAAAGTGAAAACTTATAATAGTAAACTTTATATTTATTCAGTAAAATTATTATAATTGATGAATCGAGAATATTAATAACAAGCAGTAATGGAAATTGTAATTGTCAAATATTTGCTAGACACGTAACTTAATTATTGATAACTTTGATAAATGAATAAAGATATAATGAGGCCACACGCTCCGTTGAGCCAATTAAAAGTTTCTCTTCAAACTTGTATAATTCTCCTTAAATGGAAATATCGGTCGTTTGTAAAACTGCTTTGGTGAACGGGAATGAAAGTTTTCAACTGTTTCTGAATACCCAGTAGTAAATGTGTTGTGTATCGATTGTATTCTCATCTGTTGCAGAAATTCCAGCCCCATCAACTACTACAACTCAAGCAACGTATCACGTCACATCATTGATGAAGAAAAATGGTAACATATATTCGAATTTTCTCACTCTACGTTATTGTTCGCTTATTGAATTGGATTTATGATGATGCTCAATCAAAATTATTACAGGTAGGAGTAATAAGAAGCACAGACAGCGTACAAAAGACTACGAAGTAGAAGAATGGCGGGATGCAGGTAAGATCGACAAAAATAAATTATCTCTATTCATAATTGAGTGCTAATGCAATAGAGGATGGAGGGAAAATGGAAATTAATAATTCATGCAGTGTTATTTTGAGTCGAAAAATTTTCTCTGGAGCATTCATTAAATTTTCATAGATTTGCGTTCAAATCTGCAATCGGGATATTGAATTTTTCAATATCAATTTCTATTATCTAGAAATTTTTCAATACCGGTTCCAACTCCTATGTCTAGATCATAGATCAATAATCTGTCCGTAATAAAGTTTTTGCATTATGCAGAATAGTATCCGAGGGAATGATTTTTTCACAGCCACATCATATTTATACCATGAAGATAAAGTTACCACTACCAGCTGAACTAAAATGTTTTTACAAATTTAAAAGCTACTCCGCTTTTATTTACCCACTTTGGTTGAACATGAAGCTCAAAGACACAGCTAAGAGTAAATTTGTTCAAGGATTTCATTATATTCTGTGTAGAAATGAGAATAGTTGAGGGCAAAAGTAATTGTATGAATTGTAGTTGCTCTAGACCAAAGTGATACGTTGATGAAACAAACCATGGCTTGTGTTTCAAGTCGAAACAACACGACAACATCATCATTCAGCTTTTATATTTGTATTGTAGACAAACTCAGAGACATACGCGGGGGCGCGCTCGCGTTTCTTCCCCTGGGATTTCCGAGAAGGCAAAATTGTGTGTGTGTGTGTCTGTGTGATTGAGAGAGAGCTGAATAAAACAGAGCGAGAAAGAGATAGTAGTGTCCGCTCAGGGTGATTTCCACAGTGGTTTGCAGAACGAGCCCAAGCGTGTTGTTTCTACTTGCAGATTACGATAGGGACTACGATTCAACAAAAAGGCCACGTATCGATGGTGACTACACTAGCCTGGGGACGAGATTGGATCCAGAGGCGTTACTAGCTGTATTACTCATACCACTGATTTATCTATCAGTAAGAAGGTGATTCTTGGGTCACGGACGGGTCTTCCAGTTAGTATTTAATGGCCGTGATTGTGAAATACGTGATGCATGATCACAGTGCGCCAAAATTTGTGATTCACTCATGCGGCCCCACTTATTCATCCCTTTACCCCTATTTTACATCTTTAAAACCTCCGCCACGGTCTGCCCGTGGTCAACGATTCGTCATGCTAAAATTATTTTCATACAAAATTTAAACGTCAAATAACATTGAACATAAACCATATATGTATACATATATAATGTGTGAATGAAAATTAAAGAGGTTGAAAGTATGCTAATGAGAATTCAAAAAATTGGACATAATTATGAATAATATGAAGAGCATTTATATATATATATTAATTATACCAATGGGAAATATATATATATATATACATATACAATAATGGATAACGGAAAAAAAGAAATGATATAGATATTTTGCGTAGGTGCTAAGTGCTTAGGGGTGTATGCCCATGCCGTCGTCGTCAACGTTTAAATGAATAATTAATAAGTACATAATGATAACTAAATAACAATAATGTGAAGCGCATCATTTCAGTGATATAAGAAAGAAGAAAGAAAACTTGAAAATAGAATTTATTTTCTGATATTTTTTAAAAAAACTGTTGTTGCTTGAACTGATATATGCATGGATACCAACTTGTTTGAATCAATAGTAGCTTTTTGGGAGAAACCAAGACCTAATGTCTCTTCCTTCTGTTTAAATTTTTCATTTGGTTTTCTCTTGCATAAAGGCAAAGGAAAAAATGAAAGAGATATATAACACGTAAATATTTCTAAGGAATTGCGAGCGTTCATGGGCTTGTGTATAAAACTGTGAGAGATAAATATGTATGATATGTGCAGAGAAAATAAAAGAGGAATAGTGAGTGCGTTCCAAGTACCGGAAGTCACGACAAGTGATTTGAAAATCTCGTCGGTTTGTTGCTCGTTTCTAGAGTCAAAGTCTGACATACACGGAAGTGGTTCAGGAGTACAACTGCCCCTCTCTCAGTCCTGCCCTTCCCCCAAAAGTCTTGACGGTTTTGCACGCTATGTGAGGTAACAGTACGCGCAAAAGACGGGCTGAACTACGAAATCAAGTCACGTGCCATTGTACAATGGGGTTTTGAGACGACACTAGAAGGATGAAAAACGAAAATACAGGAACTTCAAGTCATTCTACGACTACAGATGAGCCTTTGCGTTGTTTAATTGACTATCCTACGAGTCTGTGTACGGATGAACAGTTAACTTAATGGAACATCACCGCTGACCCGAGTAAAAGCATTATTTGTACTTTTTAAATGGGGGAAAGAAAAAAAGAATGGCTTTTGTGCCATTCGTCGCTTAAACAATTTTTATTTTCGGACTCAGCATTTCCCTTCATTATTTCCGGTCGATGATGATGGACGGAATTAATATTAGAATATAAAAGAACGTTTTACACTGTTGCAGAGTGAAATAAATGATTATGTAATGATATTGAAAATGAAATTTTTATGATGAGAGAATGAAAATATTAGATGAAACTGTTTAGCAATGTTTCTGTTTTTTATTTTTTTTTCGATTGCAGATGTTGAATTACATAGAAATTTATGGATAATTGAAGAATGGATGTGAGAGAAAAAGTTTATTTTAACGAGTGAATTATTATTTTATTCAAATTATTTTTAGGGAGAAACAATTTAACGAACCAACGATTTAATGAGCACGACGCGTTTCTCCATCCTATGTAAATAATAATATTTCCCTCGTTAGTCAGAGTGTTTTAAACTCTCGTAATTATTATATCGACTTTTGGCGTGATTGCAAGTATTGAATACTGAGAGAATATAAATAAATATGAATCTTGGTCGTTTTATCATGAATTCATCAAGTCAAATTATCCTATTCATCATGTAAAGTCTGCTGTGAAATATTAGATTAAACTATTATACATAATTTTCACATCATTTTCATTTGACAATCATTTTTAGATCAATTTTTAGTCATAATTCATTACTATTATTTCCATTCTTTGAATTGATTCTCATTCACATTATAATTAGAAAAGAGAAGTCTGCGCTGTAGGACAGAATTATCGAATGTTCCTTGTTAAGAAAATGTAGGAAAAATATTCATACAAGTTTCATGCATCGCAGATTTTCAACTCTAATTATTATGTAATTATTTTGCCATCACAAAAATAATGCTTTTATATAGAAAAAATGTACAGTAGATTATAAGTAAATGGAATTAATCAGGAATGATAATCATACGGATTTAAATCGCTGTGTAACGAAACACGTAATAATTTAAATTCAGGAAAGTACTTCATGTACTTCTTACAAGCGGACGAAAATAAATCCTGGCAATTGAAGATCGATAATTCAGGAGACCAGGTTACTCTGGATGTATAAATGTTTTGTATTATTTCGAGACGACTGATGTATTTGAAATCTATTTCACAACTGTGGAACAAATCTATATATGTTGGATAGAGTTTGATGTAGCTAAAGAATTCATTTACAATTGACAATTGTTGGATAATTGAAGAGATTAATTGGAACGTGAGTTATAACAAACTCTGTCTTTCAGCATCTTGAACTTATCAAGGAATATCGTAATTTTAAGTGAATAAAGAAAGAGGAAGTAAAAAAAATTGAAACTGTAATGCGTCTAAAGTTTATTGGCAATTAGTAAAATTATTAGCTAAATTATTGTACTCATGATGATGTAGATATAATGAATGAAAAATTGTTGTAATTATTATATTGCATAAAAATGACAGATGAGTCGAAGAAAGAAATAATATATGAAATATATAACAATATTAAATAATCGATTCTGTTCTACTTTTTGTGACCCTTCTGTTTCCCCTTCACCACAGATTCAAGATATGTCAAATGATTTTTTTTCGTCTTTCACTATTCTACTCCCGCCTTTTATACTTGCCTGATACAATCAACGAGTTTCGTGTTGCGCCATGGAGGCTCACATATATATATATGTGTGTATACAGACGAAAATGGAATAAAATGGACATTTCAGTGAAACGTTTTGGGACAGAATTTTTTGACTGATTCTTTTGAAAAATTGAAGCAATTTCCGATGAAAAACCTGTCAAAATCAATTTTTGAGATTTTTTTTTGAAAATTCGACTATTTTTTTGCCAATATTTCCAATTTTCTGCCATACCGCAAGAAATAAAAAATGAAGGAGGAAAAATCCCATCTTAAATATTCTCACTCGTTTTCGGTGCTCTTCATTAGTCAGAATATTCCAACTAAACTCCAATGCGTTCGTTTTACCCATAATGTACCTTCCCCTACATATATATTGCAAAGTTACGCGGCCCATCAAGTCTGTACATTCGATTCATCTCCCTTTCTCTCGAAGGCCCAGTACAGGATACGGAAATCAGCATTATCCGGCTGAACAGAGGTTCTGTTTTCCCCATCGTCTCTCTGCAAACATAGAGCCCTACATTACGAATTCAAAAAATCGAGGGAAGATAAATCCGCGGTTACTCCAGTTTCGATTTTTCCTTTTTGAAACTAAAATTCATACTACAATAGCATAACGGAGAAATTAATATTCCAAAAAGCCATTATGACCAGATTTTTCTTTAAATTATTGATATGTCCAATGAGAAAACTGGTTATTATCGACAATAGTAAAATGAGACAGACTTATTACTAATCCATGAAGTAATATATTAATAGTTAAGAGCCCAGGCAGTAGGGTTTTCCAACTGATACAAATACGATCATTACCGAGGTAACGGTGGCAATGACTGACGATTAGAAACAGAAAAAAAGTACTGTGACAGAGCTCGATCTTCGCCAAACGGCTAGTAATCAATCAGGTTAACTACCATTTACTTTTTGTTTTCTCATTTGGTGCTTCCATCCACCATTCAACCTCAGCAATGATCGTTTTCTACCGTTCTCTTCGGGGTGTGAGACGTATGTAGTGAGTGAAGCAGTGGGAGAGACTGGGGAACCACGACAAGCGATTGTAATTACACTCTGTGCATGGTCAGAACCACGACAAACGAGAAAATAGCAAATGAAGCAGTACAAGGCAGTTGAGTAGTACCTGCTATGGTACCAGCGGTACGACGAATGACTGACAAAAACTACTTGTATTGTAATTTTTCTTCATCAATTTTTCCCAATTAATGTGATTAAACAATATCGTGGAATAGTAGCATGGAATATTTGCTCAACATTCTCAATGCCCATCTCGTCTGCAAGCCAGCGATGATTAATCAAACCAGAGAAAATTCACGGGTATTGTATTCAATTCTCATTTCACATGAGACTACTACATCTACTCGATACGAATTGTACTTGGCGTATCGTCCAACAATCCGATTATATATACTAAATGCATTTGTGATTAATTATTGAAATGATTTGCCTCAGTAATTCACCACATTCAATGCTACTCAGACTCTCCAATAATCAAATGTAATTACCTATCATCGAGCGTTTGATAATTACAATGATACGAAGCACAAGTAAATACCTTTATGATTCGAGCATCACATTAATTAATGACTAGGTATTACGAATTCACTTGAAACTTTTTTTATTTTTAACGTTATGAATTTCCGGTGCTTGTGGTATGACGAGGCAAATAACTCAGTATCTAACAAGATGGCTACATCACCATGAAATCTAGAGATCCGCCTCGAAGGTCGATTGGTATACCACCGGATCGAACGCAATTTCCAAAGTGTCTCCGAGTAGGCCCCCCGAGGGAAAAGCTCTACTGCAAGTAAAAGCAAGTAGACTGCATAGAGGTAATGCCGTAGCACGCGCGTGTGAACACAAGCGCTCCTCCGCTTCTTCCTCCTATCTCTCTATTTCTCTCTCCTTCCCTTTACCTCGGTGGATCACGATGAAACTTGTTCGCGTACACTTTGAAAACTCTCTATTGCCTGCGGCCATCACACACTCAAGTCGGTTAGAGCTCTTCAGGGACGCCTATACTCGACGCGTCTGGCTATTCCGGTATGTACACAGTCGACACGAAAATTTTCTCTAATATTACTCCTAACTTATTACAAGTATCATGGTCATTCGTGATGATGAAAAAATTAACAAATTTATTTGCCGTTTCTATGCCATTCGCTACTCGCGAGATCGTGAAAAAATGGTTTATTGCACAATATTGGGAGCTTGCATTGCAATAAAAAATATCAAGAGCAGTGACAAAAAAGTAATAAACGTTGTGGAAAAAAAGAAAATAAATAAAAATGAAAAATCGAGGAGTGGAAAAAAAAGAAAAGAATCAAAACTGCATGGTTTTGAAATATGGAGCAGGACACAGCAGCTGACGGGTAACGTGTCACATTATTTTTGCAGGTGGCGATGCAACACTACCAGAACAGGGCCAGTCAGCAGAATCAGTGAATAAACGCATCATCTTCATTTAATTTTCAACAATTTTTATTTTTCCCTCTTGTTTTTTGCAGCTGGTTCGGTTCCATACAAAGCACATGAAATTTGAAAAAATTTAATATTTCGATTGATTTTCATACAAAATACCGAGTAATTTGAAGATAATTCGAGATGCTGGTACTCAAGTTGATGAAATAATAGCAATTTCAAAGATGTAATGATTCGTCTCGAGTGGCCAATTAGTATTCCAGGCCAACACATTAATCGTTTCTACAAGTTTGAATAGCTAGTACTCACGTATATTTAACTTCAACTGGAGTACTATCGAGGGAGCCGAGTCAGCTTAATCACTACAATTGACTGAGCTAATCTCACTCATATTTGTACATCTGTAAAAATATCTCATCTGATTGCAATTATTCACGAGCCATTTGGATAAAATAAAAGGGATGATCAATTATTGGTATTGGGAGAGAGGAAAGAGAATGAAAAATTTCATTTCTTACTGTTTTTATAATGCACAAGAAGTTGGTGGTACAGCCAACTTTTAACCATTCGCATTTATATCCGTGAAATATTAGTACGACCGTAAGAGAACCACCGGCGTGAAAATACTATCGCTTTCCAATAATATAAAGAATCGAAAAATCGCACCAAGTGCCCTACCAAGCCGCACCCCCGGAAGAAACTCAATATATCGCACAGGAGTATCCATACTAGTGGGGGTTCTCTTTTCCATACTCCTTTTTCTTCCAGTTCTTTCAACCCATTCCTCGCACATAGTCCACTTTCCCAGCCATATGGTGGTCGACGTATTTCATATTAGGAGCCAATTTTTAACCCAGTAGGGACACAATTCACCGTAGATAATTCAACCCTACCCTCAACTTTCGTAAATTTATTGTACTTAGAATAATACTCGATTCTCTAAACGGGGTAGGGGTGAAAAAATTACATTGGAGGATGACAATAAAAATGGTATTATCACTTCCGGAAGGATAGTGATTGGTGAAACAAAAAGGGGACAGAAAAAAAAGGAACAGAAGAATAAAACAAGTGGAAGAAGATGAGGAAAATGAGGAGAACGAGAGCGGAGGGTAAAAAAAGGTTCTTTTGCGGCACCGCCACACATGGCAAAGGGGAAAACAGCCGCAATATCTTTTAGGGTCGAAAGTGCACACAGTCCAACGGACGTACATAGACCCCTACCTATCGCGAATCGTAAATCCTCCAAGACAATTCTTGTCCGTTCTCTTTCTCAGTTTCTCTCATTTTGTCACTAGTATACTTTCCTGTTACTTTCTCGCGTATTACTTGACTTGTACGTTACTCGAAGATTCACCACTTTTTCAACATTACTTTTTTCCTCTACCAATGAGCCATCCTGAGAAATATCCCCGAATGATTTTCGTTCGACTCTCCCCTTTTCATATCTCGTACCTCTATCGGCCGTTTCGCTCGTACTTTGGGACATCGTTTCGATAACGGTATAAAAGCAACAAAGAACTTCATCCTAAGAAGGGGAATATAACAGTGTACCATACACATATATCTATGTGTACGTGTATTTGGCCAGGCATTTGCCAGACTATTCAGCCAAAACACTTCTTGGGAAAAACTTTCAGCTCTCATTCCATCCTTCATCTCTCTCTCTCCCTTTTCTCTTCTCTAACCACTATAAGTGAGCTTTAGTACTCTCGTACCGTGACATAAATCACGTGCGGAGGCTTATACAATAATCAAAATGTAACACCATTGTTAATTGGACCCATTTCAAATTTCAACTCCCATACAAGAAATCACCACAAATTTCTCATTAAGGAAGTGAATATCTCGTCCTAAAATTATCTGAATAGTTGAACTATCAGAAGAACAGTGGAGGAATTTGATATTTTTAATTTTGATAAAATATAAATAAAAACGGAGGGTTAGAAATTTGTCAATATAATATGACAAAGGCACATACATTACTCTCCAGCAGCAAGTTAGGAACGCATAAACCTCGTTAATCTTCACTAGAGGTGCGTCAAACTAATGACGGGGACTCCCTGATGCCAGTACTATCGTGCACAGTGAGAATATAGTAGAAGGGCGTCAGTTCCCGTGGGCTCCCTCAGTTTCGAATTAACCGTAATGAAATAACGATCTCACGTTCACCGCGAGTATAATGTCTGACAAAACGGAACCGCTTCTACACTGAGGAGAGAAAAGGTAACTACAAGAAAGAGCACAGCTTCTAGGCTTTGGGCTTTTATTTATGACCGCGCTCTACAATCCAGCTTTATATATATTCGGCATCTTGTACTTCACTTTACGCTTTTAAGAAAATTCTCTTCGACAGTCAGTGTGTTACATTTGAAGTTATAAGAAAAAGAGTAAAAAATAAATTAAGAAAAAAAAAAGAAACATTCAAGCCGACATCTTCCACTGTCGTGATTCAATTTGCCAGTTGCAGTAGAGAGGTGTTAAACTTTTTAACACAGAAAAATGCCACTAATTTCAAACGTCCGCACGAGTTTGAACCAGAGTTCTCGTCGATGTACTTTATTTTTTTTTATTCTCGTTTGAAAATAAAAGTTAAGAATTAAGAAACAACCTGAGGTGCCATAGAAAAAAAGGGCAGGAACGTGCCCACATTTGAAGTCAAGAACGGAGGTGATTTGGCGTGCTGAAGAAGTGAATGAGAAGAAGAAGAAACTGGCGACAAATAAAATAAAAAAAAAAATGAGTAACGGAGTAAAGTAACATTGTAACACCTGCATGGAACGTATGTGAAAATCATCATGGTAATACATAAATTTCGTTGGCAACCCTTGAGTCCCGTTGAATCCTTCGTAAACTGAGATTTACTATCCAAATCTGTTCAAGTCTAATACTTGGCACATGAATTGTAGATCACTGAACTCATGAATCTCTACTCGATAAAGTTTTTTTGTAAGTGGGTATCGAAATAAACTTGATACCTATACAAATAAAATTCACAACCATTTCCATTGATAGACCTGGCAGAAAGTTTATGGTAATGAAAGCATTAAGATGGACAAGGGATAGTCTCTTTCGGTATCTTTTTACAACTCAACATGTGACCCATTCCTTTATACTCGGGTGAGCGTTGATCGACCAGTGCATACACGCCTCGGTAAATCTCACCGTCCGTGTTTCAGGAGGGTTTGCGTTCAACCAAGCTTTGACTTTCTCCACTCGTTTTCCTTCTGTAGATAGCGACCCCTTCTTCATACTTTCTATCTCTCTACGCACGACACAAGCAACCACTCATCATTCACTTGGCTTACGAGAATGCTGTGTACTTCGTCAAGGACTCATTTGCGTTGGCGGGATTAAAATAAGCTGTTTCTTTGAAGTAAGATTATTCTCTTTTTCTTCTATACTCTAGTGTATGGAGAAATCATGTTAAGTAAATAAGAAAATAAAGCTGCAAGTTTTCTTCTTATCTTGTAAAAAAGAGAGGGAATTTATTTCAAAAGGTGGATTAAAACTATCTGTTTAAAGATCAAGACACTACTAATCCCCATGAGATTTCTTTCGGAGAGCTACACGTATTTTTACTCTATCACTTTCTCTACCTTCTATATAAAAATCTTCATGTATAAAAATTTTTTGTCCCTCGAACAACACGGCCCGTGTATGAATTGATTTCAACAGAATGTATAGGAATATTATATTCTTCAGGATAATAAAAAAAATCAAGAGCATATCGGTTTTATATTTTTCTCTTTTTTGTCTTCTTTTCATTCGGAAAAAAATCCCAATGAGAGTTGGAGCTTTCCCACTTTTTTTCTTATTCTGTCTCAATACTTTTCTCTCATTCTCCACATTTTTCGCACATCGTTTCGAATCGAGTTTTGCATTACACTATCCACAAACTGTATGCAGTTGAATTTACCAAGAAAGTGAAAGACGAATCCATTCGGATGAGCCTTGTGAACAGATGAATATTATTTGCAAATTCTGTCGAGAATTAGTTATTAATTTCCGACTATAACAAAAAAAAGAATAAAGAGAAGGAAAATTTATGATGAATTAATATTGAAACTTCAAAGTTCAACGAGATTCATAATACACACTGCAGTTAGCGGATGAAAATATGAACTATACGAACCTGTGAAGCCTTCATGGAGGAAATGAGTGTTGCAACAGTAGATGACATGGCTTCATATGAACCCATGGTGTGTTGGTACTCGTTACGTTGTACAACTACATACATACCTATGTGCTGGGTGAACATTTTGGTTTGGACGGAAGTTTTGGGAAAGGTCACCAGGTTGCGGCACGGCGGCTCGTTAAATCGTTGGGTTGTTAGGCAAGGGTCACGTATATTGGTGATAAAACCAGAGTAGGCTTTGAAAGTGGCGTGCACAGAGAGAAAATTTTACATACAAGTTACTCGCTTCTTCTGACCACTCTCTACATGTAGTTTTGGCTGTTCGGCATTAACAAATACGGGCTTTGTCGGAAAGTCTATGGTTACACAAGAGATTGACTGCTCATTTTTTTCTCCATATTTCGATTTTTTCACTGGGGGAGAAAAATTTCATGAATTTTAAGGGATAGTTAATTTCAAAGGCTTTTAGGAAGCAACTATTTGGAATATATTTTTCAGAAAATACAATATATAATTGACACCTCTGAATTCCATCAAATTATCGAGAATATTCAATTTCATGACGAAACAGAGCACGAATGCAAAAAGACTGGAGTTTGAATGATAGCATTCTATCCAAATATCCATTGGAGCTAATTACTGACCATCAAATTGGCCATTCCCTTTAGAGTACTAACCCACACAGTGAACAAATTACCCTTAATTAAATACTCAATTTATTGTTCATTCAATCAATTTTCGATTGAACGTGAAATAAAAAAAAACTTTTATTCAGGCGAATACAAACGATAATTATGTAAAATAATATAAAGTAACGAGGAATTGGTTAGAGCGCATAAAAAAATTTATAATCACCAACTGTTCACGTACTAAAATAATCATGTAGATTCAATTAATTACATCTAACTACCACTGAGTATATTGAATTGTACAAATATACCTATTCATTAGGTGAAACGTACAAACCCATAAATCCACTTGGTGAAGAGGGGTGAAGGGAGAATTAGAGATGGGAGTGCAGTCTCCGTGGAATCGTAAGAAAAAATGAAACGAGACCCAGCGCCCTTTTGCTGCCATCTACCGCACTTTCCCCGCTCTTCTCTCACCGAACGTGGAAACTAATTTTACGCTTCGTAAGCTCTGCGAGCTTGGCTAGTCGCACCAAGGCGAACCTGCTGAACTTGCGATACTACACTACTCTTCTTTTATGTATATATATCTCCGATTTACTCTCTTACTTGAAAGAGAGTACAGTTAATTTTGAGGGGGAATAAAATAACGCACCTATATAACAAGAAACAATGGAAAAATCCTTGGCCTCATACAGAAAAAAATAATCTATAATCCAAGTGGCAAATACAGATAGTTTGTGTGAATTACAATGACATATTGTCGCCGTAGAGTCAAAGGGGCGTAATTGCCATTTTTCAAACATCTACATAAAATCATTTTTCTTGAAGAACAATAAGTTACACATTTTCGTTGATCAAGAAGAGAAAATGGCACTCACGCCCCTTTGATTCTACGGCGACGATATATTCTGCTATCTTAAAGACCTCCTCCAAATTAATGGAAAGTGAAGCGAAAAAAGAAGAAATTCACCCAATTAACGTTCTTTCAATTGAAATAGAACGGCAAAGGTTAAGAACGTATCTACGTAAACGTGTTTTCAAAGTTTCACAGCCACATATACTTCAGGAAGGTCTTGACTCGCTGAGGTCACGACACCAGGGGTCAGGAGACCACCAACCAATTTCTTTGAGTGCCAGCCGAGTAGTCGTTCCCTGGTGTCCTCTATTGTGCTCCCATTGTGATTCGATACTCAGCATTATATACTCGAGCCGCAGCGCATTGCTCGACTCCTTTTCATTCGTTCATTCGTTTTCACTTTACTCTTTATAGTTTTCTCTTTCCTTGTTATTTGACTTGCCCACTGCAGTCTCGTGCGACTCGAACTAATAAAGATAATATAAGAAATTCTTACCTTGTACGATGGAAAATTGTTCACACTAGTAATACAATGTATGGGTAATCCTGGTTCCCTCAAAATCAACTGAATTTGAAAATATGTTGTTTACCACTTTTTTCAAGTTACAATATTGCAATGATGTTTCCCAGGTGGGAACTCACGGCGATTGACTCCCACAGCGTTGAACCAATACTAGCGTCAAGCCCTCTCCTATCAAGTACTCGATGAATCTGGTTTGAGTACTAATTATTAGTACCGCACTTCAGTATTATATCATACTCGACGCAGTACTGCTATCAATACTTTTCTCAGCAGTTTGCTATTTATGAATAGATGTCAGTTTTAATTTATTTCGAAAAAATTGCAGTGGTGTCCTCTAGCCAAATTTTGAGACGGTATTTACGAAAGAGTACAACGTTCTCATACATGAATGTAGACATCTACATTTACTGGACTAAACTTAGTTCGTCATTCCTTCCAAAGGAAATTTTTCTGATAAGCAATATTAACCCTAGACTGCTCCCCTCATGAAGGAAATGCCGCAAAAATTATTTTGATTTTATTGTGATGAATACACAGTCCGAGAGAAAATTTCGAAAAAATTCGAAAGTGTTGATAAAACTTGGAAGAAAACTTGTAACTTTTTTATTTCATTTTATTTCAATTAACAAGTCTGTAATAGAATAATTCAGAAAACGCAACAAAATAAGAGGACCAGTCTAGGGTTAACCACTGCACGGGAATTACCCACAAATAGGGATAATGCCGGGTAAATTAAATATTTATTGGAATTATTATTTTTTAAAAACCTTCATACCAATTGGGTTAGAATAAACAATAATTGATGAAAAAATACCTATGCCTCACTTATAATATTCTTTCTACATTTAGGAATAAATCCGTGAAAAGCACAAGAATTTTCTCTTAGGCAGCCGGCATTCCCCCACTTTCCTTGTGGTGAACTTTTTCCGCATAATCAGCAATTCATTCATTCTGTTGAATTCAGTATTTATTATTCAATAAAACCGTCTGCCGCTTGGACGCTGGCAGACCACAAAGGAATAATTATCCAAGTAATTAGCTTTTAACGAGCGCGAACGTCCACTTTACAAAAAAAAAAAACAAATTATATTCCCATTTTCGAAAAAAATTCAGTCAATATTTCCACACAATTTATAACGTTAATGTTATATTTTCTACTCACTATACTTCATGAAAAATCAATTTGTTAAGTACGTTACGTCATTAATTTCTCAGCCTATTGGGGACTCTCTATGTGTCTTAGTGAAAAATTCATTGTGTAGCGCAGTGAGGATAATGGTACAAGGTTCAGTAATTACGCGATCTTCAATGTGTGGTGGAAGGCAACACAAGATTGTGATGTAGGTTCGCAAATCCCCTGAAGGTACAACGATGTCGAACTATCCTGGGCTCTCTCCTCTCTATGTATACATGCGGGAAATGGAGCAACGGGTAGAGAAGGTTTGATACTTCCTCGCTGCTTCGTTTTTCTGTTAGCTTTTTTTGTTTCAGCATCTATATTTTTTTTGTTGGCCTTTTTTGTTAAGGATTGTATACCACGGCGAGGCAAGGCAAGAGAACGCGGCTATAGAGCATTAACGCTGAGAGCAGAGAAACAACGGGACCCACCGAGCGTGAAGAACAACCGTCTGCCTTTGGCTAACAACAAAGGAAGGGTTGATTAATGGAAGAAGTAAAGTTGTCACTGGGAAAAGCTCTCTCTTTCTCGCTCTCTTTTTTTCAGCCAATATACCCCAGGATCGAAGGGTTTTCTGCACATTTCATATCATCTACCGTTGTTTATTCTGCTTTTTTTCTACGTTTTTTTCTCTCCCTTTACTACTGAGAAATATGAAAATATTTGATTATACTGTCATATTTGAATAACACGCCATTCTTCATTGTTGTCAAAGCAAATAAATATTGGTACCCTTTCGTAAAATAAATCAGTTCTATGAATTTTTTCGTCACACATATATTCCTCTATGTACATACTTTTCGAAAGTAAAATATTATTCTTGTGAAGATATTTTGAAAACACATGAATGCACATAAACGCCTGTTTGCTCGGAAGAAAAATCAAAGTATCGATTGACATGATGCAGACAACTCTGCATCTGACAATAAATATCAGTAATTTTCCACTGAAACTTCAAATTCAATAAGTTGTTTGTAATTTTTGATTCAGCATTTCAACAAGAAACTAACTAAGAAGTTCTTGCGTGTTGAATTCAGGGTTTCCATTCTACAACATTCTTAACGTTCAGCCACCATTTTACCCACCGCCAATCAATTTTACGTCAAACTTTCTCCAGCCCCACAAACGCGCATCACCGTTCTCGCACTTTTCCCTTTACCCTCCGTCAATCTTTGACGTTTTTCCCACACCACAGTTTCTCCTCATACCCCAGTCTGACTTGGATCATGTCATGACGCGTAGATTTTCTCAGGGTAAATTTATTATCGACGCCGGGCGTAGAAATATCGTTAGACGAAGCAGAGGTTGGAAAAAGATATCGGACATCGTCTCAAGGGAAAATGTTTCACCGTGCTCACACCCACGGGAATATACTAGGGGTGTGCGATAACTTTAAAATTCATCCGCTCTTCTTAAAAGTGTTCAATATTTGAAAAATTGAAAATTATTCAAAACCAATGGAATACTCCGAATTATTCAAATTACTGAAAAATCCGAATCA
>JABSMS010070250.1:0-20350 GCA_018902275.1 Aleiodes sp. PSUC_FEM 10030003
AATCATAATTTATTTATTTAAAAAAATCCAAAAAATTGTCAGATGTCTGCTACTTTCATTATCATAAAAATTTTGGATATTTTTTTTTCTACCAAATAAATAATTCTTCGAAAACTGAAAAATATGCACATGTAGAAAATTCAAAAAACTATAAGTCAATTTTTTTTACATATTCTCTTTACAATAATTTATTTGATTGGAAAAATCCAAAAGATTTTCATAAGTGTGCCAATTTCTTTATCATAATTCATTCATTCTGAAGTTCGTAAAAATACTAAAAATTTAATTGTCTCTGATAATTGGTTCCACTAAAAATCTTCAATCTAAACGTGATTAATAGTCCTTCCTTAATTATTCTTACGACAGTAGTGTGTTTACACTCGTCAATTCAGGCCATCAATTGTCCGTCTTAATTCATTCACTCACAAACACACAAGACAACTAAAAATTCATGTTTACAGTGCTTTGAAAAACATTCTCAAATTTTCACAACAAAAATAAAACATTCTTACCCATATCTTCTGTCGCTATGTGTAGCAAAATAAATCCATCACTTCAACCGTTAATACAGTTATAAAAAAATTGTTAAAAAATCCTTCACCATCTGCCAAGTGTTCAATGAACAAAAAATTCAGTACCCGAGATGAATGTGATCCGCGCAGTCTCCAGACTGATTGAACACCGCGTTGATCGCGGTACCGGACAGAGAGATTGACTTTAGCGTCTACAAACGTCGGCCCAAAAGCACCAAGCTGGAGTTGATACAACAAGGGATATATAATCAAACCAACACAAGTCAAATATGTGACTCCGTAGTTGTGCGATGGCCACACGCGATGAGCCCTCCACGCTGGCTCCAATACTGACACGGGGGGTAGGACACTGGGCGGGAGACGCGCATATCGATCCAAAACTCAGTCGTATTGTTTGTTGAACGTGGTTTGGATATAACTGAATAACAACGAAAAAAAGTTTAACGTCAGAGATCAGAAAAATTACGGGAGATATTTTATTGTTTAATGTCTCCTGATCAAGGTCCACTGTATTATCAAGGACGATGCTCTTATTCTGAAGATATAGAGAACGAAAAAGGCTAATTGGGAATTTGCAATTTTTTTTTCATTTACTTTTGGAAAGGAACAAATCAAAAAACTCATTTTTTTCGAGATATTTTATCCGACTTTGATAATAATTAATCAGTAATCTGCAGCCAGAAAAGCTGAATTCAAATTATCTAGAATTTTTTTAACGCTTTTAAAGCGACTGTAACGTCACTAGACCAGAGAAAAGTGAGAGCCAATCACAGACGTTCCCAAGTTTAATCTTGTGGAAGAAGCGCCGCCTTCGGTGCTTCTTGAACTAAAAATTTCGTGTAGTGACGTCACAAACACTTTTGAGCCGTTCGAAAATGTTCAATCTTCGATTGTTAATTGTGCAGTAATTAAGTGTTTCATAAAACGTCTGCAAGTTCCCTATTAATGATTTAATTTCCTTCGGAGTATGTGTCATAATTTATTGTAATATTTTTTCGTATTCATTGATTCATTCTTCATGAATAATATTCAAAGCATCATACTTTAATGCGCAGTCTGATGGAATGAAAATTTTCCAGTGTTTATCAGTTTAAAAATAGATTCGAGGATCTCATTATCAGAGGGCTTCGGAACTTATCTTGTCACAGGGGTTGAAGCACTATTCTTTTCTGATAAGAGCCTACCACAAAATTATGCAATGTTGATGCTGACGTTAATTAAATGAAATTCGATGAAATAGTCAATATTTTTATTGATTCATTCAAGTGGGCGTAGAATCAAAAGGGCGTAAGTGCCATTTTTTCTTGCTGAATAATAAAAGGGCGTAAGTTAGTATTCTTATGAAAAAATGTCTGTGGATTCATTTTTTGTAGATTTTTAAAAAATGGCACTTACGCCCTTTTGGCTCTAGGGCGACGATATGGAAACGTATGAAAGAAAGAGAAAAAGGAATGATGGTTTAAAAACGATAAAAATGGGAAGAGAACAATTAAAACAAGTAACTTTGTTAATCTTTCAAAATTGTTGATAAAGAATATTTTTCGACGGAAATGAAAATTTGATTGTTGCAATCACTTTTTATCGCAAAACAAGTTGCTTAGTAAATTCTAGTATTTTTATTCGTGATGTAACTTCGTTCTTTCAGTGTGAAAATTGTTACTCTGCATATTTGGAGAAAGAACAGAATTTTTTTTAAAAAAAGGACAGTAAAAGTGTGAAAATCTACACTTGAAGCTGTAAAGATTTCTTGCATTCTTACAGATATTATTGTTTCATTGTTTTCGCGATCTCTAAAATAGAACATTGAAAAGTGCGAGAAGGAAAATGCAGAAATGGAGACTATCGATGACTCAATTAAAAACGAAAGATTAGATTAATTTCGGACTTTGAACTGAACACATCTTCTACATAAAAAATTAGCTGAATAAATCGACACGACTGATTTATTAGGGGAAGGTGAGAAAAAATGGACATTAAATTGGAGCTTTCGAGAATAGAATTTTCCGAATTTCGCCATTGGAAAGCCAAGGAAATTTCCTATGGGAAACATGTGAAAAAATTGGATTTCTTAAATTTTTGAAAAAATTAATTTTTTCAATCAAATATCTAAATATTAATGACTTCAATTTTTTTTCGATTTTTTTTTCAGGATATCTCCGTTAATTCATTGTTGAACTTGATTTTTCTGCACAAAACTGTATTTTAATTTATTCATCCAAAAATTCAATTTTTTCATTTTCTTTTCTAATTTACATTAAACTTTGAATTAATTATATTACAATCTTCAATTCAAATGATTATCACAATCCTAATGATTTATGAATTACGAAATGTTCTCAATCGTTCATTAATTGGACAGTTTATCAAAAAGATATGGAAATAGTCAATATTTAACGTTTTTATTTGAATTCAAAAATTGAATAAACATTTATTCATGAACGCTACTGTTTCTCCTTCCATGGAGTAACTATGTAACTTCTCAAGCGACCTCGCGTGAAGAAACGTTTCAGAATTCTTTTAGCAAAGTACATAGTTATGAAGAAAATTGATAAATACTGTATCCACGCCCATTTGAGCTCTTCCCATATCCACGGCTGATAGTACAATAATTGATCAATGTAAAAAATTTCAGCTGAAATTGTCACTGGCATGTCGTTGGCAAAACCAGTTTGCTGGATTATGTGAGTATTTATCAATTGTGCTGAAACTGAAAGAACGAAGATTGAATGAATTAATTTCGTTTCAAAAAAAGATGAATAACATTGGATTTTTCTTAGAATATTACAGATTTTCTTAATTATAGAAAGTCGGTTTTCGTGGCTCAGGTACAAAAATGTTTTTTTCAATGAATAAAAAACTTCATTCATTGATCAATTTTTACTCATTTCCCATTAAACATTTAATTTTATACATTAATTTTCACGAATATGAAATTTTCAGACAAATCGATTTTATTCCATCATCAGTTTTTTGTGAATATCTCGGGAATTAATGGAGATACGTTCTTTTTCCTCAAATCCTTTTTTGTAGAGAACTTCAAGACCTACAAAAAAGGCTTAGGGAAGAAAGGGCGTATCTCCATTAGTTTCCGAGATATTCGTAAAAGACGGATTTTTTGTTTCATTTTGAAGCTTTTTTTTGAGCTCCAAAATGCAAAAAAAATGTTTGAATTTCATCCTGCCGATTCAAAATTATCAACGATTAAAGACATTCCACTTTGCCCCACTCTCTATTTTTTCGTTGAATTTTAAATAACAATTTTCAAACAGTAATTAATTTACCAATTCCCCAATCATAAAAACATGGGAATGAACCGAAAATTAATTCAAAAAAATCTTACACATTTTTCTCGCATAATAAGACAGTACTTCGTCAACAGAATAATCCGTCAGTTCCACAGTCTCATTACTCGGAATTTCCGGAAAATTCTCATTCCGAATTACTCCTCTCTGATTCAACTTCAAGTCTCCAATGACCTTCAATTTCTGTGTATCGTGCTGCAGCACTGAATGGAATGCGACTAGAGCCTCGAATTTGTGTTCAATTATTTCCTAAAAGTCGACAACAATTAATGAAAAAATGAAGAAAATAAAAAAAATCACCATCGCGATTGAGAAAACGTACTTTCAACTGGAATTCAAACCACAGTAGTAACTTGACTGAGCGAATAGGCTGATCGCTCCAAAACTTCGTTTCGAACTTCAGAACATCCCTCTGCCTGTCCTTATTGATATCTTCTTCTCGAACCTGCGAAGGATAATCACCAATGAATTTTATTTTTCCACTATAATTTTTAATCTTTCAAATAAAAAAAAATTTACCTTGATAATAATGCAATCATCTTCGATTGGAATGCCTCGATAATTCGAAAAAGTTGAGCACACTATTGGTGGTGTATAAAAATCTCTCTCTGCTAATAATAAATATTTATACTTGAATCGAATCTTCGGCGTTTCAATGAACATTCGATTTTTCAACCAAAATCCTGAATAAATAGGAAACAATTATAAAAAAATTAACAAAATAAATACGAATTCAAATAAGAACTTTATTATTATCTGATTAATTACCTCCAGCTTGATAGGAAATAATTAACGGTAATAATACAGCAGCACTAATGAATACAAAAACAACAAAACTACTAACTGTAAATAATCGTGTTTTAAATTTTAATTCAACTGGAATGGAAAAAACATTCAGAGTCGGCATTTTGAGAGTCACATGGCATTTGTGTTTTCATTAATGCGTCGCCATGGAAACACGGCTGTGACGCTTATTCTCCCTCCTCGTGAATTTAATTAAAAACATGTAAACGTGTAAAAGAATATGAAATAAAATAAAATAATAAAATCAATTATTCTTTGAATATTTTAAAATTACTAGACAATGCTGAAGATTTTTAAATTCAACTGCTTCGTCGTATTCATAGAAAATATAATCACATTTTATTTGAAAAAAATAGTGTAATCAATACATTGCAATACTCAATTGATATCATCCAGATCAATATTTTCAAAATCCTCATCGTCATCGTCCAATAATTTCGAAAAATCATCAGTGACATTTGTATTATCGGTGCTAACAGTCTTTTTCGTATTCTCATCGCAGGAACTTTTTTGAGAAACTTTTCCATTTTCTTGAGGTGAAAATGTTTCCATCGGCGTCATGAATTCATCGTCTTGACTCGATGATATTTCCTGGGAAAAACCGAAATTCTCGAGGGTTCCTTGCTTCTTGTCTTCGCTCGTTGATGAAGTTTCGGGTAGTTGTTGAATTAAATCTGCTTGAGAGAGCGAGAACTTCTGATCTAAACCTGCTTTTTGGAGGAAGCTAGCTTTACTCTGGAGCATCGGCCATATGACGTCGTCGACTGTGCCTTTTGCTATTAAGTACTGGATTATGACGCAGTTACGTTGACCAATGCGATGAGCTCTGCCTTCTGCCTGAGTTAATTCCTAAGAAGTTTCATATTTTTCGTTAAATTAGTAAAATTTCTTCGATTAAAATTATATAAAGGATGTTGAAAGACTGGAAAAATAGTGAGAAATTGAGAAAACCGAATAGATTATTTTTATAAAATGATTGAATTTTTTTCAGAGAATTTAAGACGTTATGAACCGAGTAATCAACGAACATTAATCAAAATTAATCGTATCGCTGTCAAAAATAATGAAAAAATTCTGATTTTTTTTTAACCAATAGAGTAATTCTATACACGATTTTCGTTGAAAATTTCATAATTATGAGAAGAATTCTTCTTTTTTTTATGAATTTTTTTTTTCAATGAATAAAAAGATCCAATAATTATGGAATTTTTACCCAAAATTGTGTTTAGAATTTCTCTGTATACCCGAAAAATTCATATATTCATCAATTTTTACTCATTTCCCATTAAACCACATGTAATTTAATTTATTAATTTTCTCCATTGATTCCCAAATCCCCTAAAAATTTTCCTAATTTTTTAAATCATATTATAAAAATAATCCATTAGATTCTATCAATTTTTCTAAAATTTGTTTTACCAATTTTCCCAAGCCCCTAACATCCTTAAGCAGATAAATTCTTACCGCAGGATTCCAATAAAGTTCTGCAAAAACAACGAAACTAGCAGCAGTGAGAGTTATTCCCGAATTAGCAGCAGTTATTGATAAAACAGCAACAAGACAATCCTCAGTTTCTTGAAATTTATCAACTCTTTTTTTCCTCACATCAGAAGCAGTTTTACCATCAATACGAATATAATTAACACGATTTTTATCCAAAACTTCTGATATTTTATCCAAAACACAAAGATGATGCGCAAATATAATAAATTTTTCATTTTTATCAATTAAATCTTTCACGTAACTTCCAACTGCTGTCAATCTCTGCTGTGCCGATTCCGAATAATATCTCATTAACTCAGCATGTTTTTCAAAACCTTCAAGCAGTTTTCCTTTGAGATTTTCCGCCATTCTTTGCATTTCTTTGGTACCAGCTTTAATTAATTGAGGATCAAGAACAACAATCTGACGAATTTTATCAGGTAATTGCTTGAGCACTTCGGATTTCAATCTTCTGATCAAGTGAGATGATTTTAGAAGCAGTTGGAGTTCTCTTGTGTTACAAGCTCCCTGGAAATCCCAGCCGAAGGGACCTCTTTTTCCCTCGCAGTATCGAATTCCGTAGTCTTGTAATTTCATGAAATTACGATTTATCAGAGAAATTTGGGTGTAAAGCTCAACGGGTCTTGATAATGCTGGAGTTCCTGTTAATAATAAAATATGACGGGCACTCCATGCTATTCTTTGGGCTGCCTTCGTTCTCTCAGTTTTGTGGCTCTTCAATGTGTGAGATTCATCCTGTAATAAATCGATATTCATTAAAACTGAATGTTTACCGGAATTATTGATTCGCATTTGATGAGAATGTTTAAAAAAAATTGAAAAGTTGATAACAATTCGTACTTTGATTTTAATTCTAGTTAAGGATGTCCAAGTACTTCAGCAATGTCGGTTTTTGTTATTTAATGATTTTGTTTTTCAAATTTTTTAGTGTTAAAATTGAATTTTTATTTTGAGAGATGAGAAAATGATTTCCGATCTTCTCTTACAAATATCTCGGAAACTAACGGAGATACGCCCTTTTCGCCCTAATGCTTTTTTGTAGAGAATTTCAAAAGCTACAAAAAAGCACTAGAACAAAAAGGCCGTATCTCCGTTAGTTTCTGAGATATCTGAGAAAAACAATTGACAGGGAAAATGGACTTATCCTGTTTTACCTCTTCGCTACTTAATTAAATTCAGTAATCGAACACCAATTAATCATTATCTCCGAATATTAAATTTACTCACAAATATCACAACGCCAAATGTTTTTTTCTGGAACGCTTCAATATTCCTAGCCAACAAATCATAAGAAACAATGGTTACTTTTTCACTTCCAATATAATCCTTCCCACTCGAATAGTGAAAGACATGCTGATATGGGACTGACGGTAGAAATTCATAAATTGCCTCTGACCATTGGTGCCTAACCGACGACGGTGTTACTATCAATAACGGCCAACTGTCTTTGTAATAATGTGCTATACCAAGAGCTTGAATCGTTTTTCCTAAGCCCATATCATCTGCTATCATGCAACGCCCATTTTTCTCGATCGCAAAGTTTATTCCCTCACGTTGAAAAGGCATTAATTTAGCAACTAATACTGGATCTATTTTCGAAAGATCTGCATCCGCCGTTTTCGGTTGCCATTCCAAATTTTTAAAAGTTTGTAGAATAAATCGTGGAATTGGAGAGACTTCGACCTCCCCGCTGAATTGTGATTTAATTCCATTTATCACTTTCGAATAATCATCGATGTGAAAATTCCATAATTTAGTCTTTTGATCTGGAAAAAAATGATAAATGCATGATGAACTGAATCAATGAACACAGAAGTGATTGAATGAAATAAAAGAAATTGAGAACAGCAGACATTTGACAATTTTTATTTTCTTCTCAAACAAATAAATTATTCAAAAAAGTGAAAAAAATATGAACATGCAAAAAATTAAAAAAAGTAGAAGTGCAAATTTTTTCTAATATTTTGTTTAGAAAAATCCAAAAGATTGTCAGATGCGTGCTAAATTCATTATCATAAAAATATGATAAAGAAATTAGCAAACATCTGACGATTTTGTGCATTTTTTTAAACAAATAAGTTATTCAAAAAAATATATAAAAAATTCGCATTCATAGATTTTTATTTTTTTTACATGCGCACATTTTACTTTTCTTGAATAATTTTTCTGCTAAAAAAAAACATCCAAGAATTGTCAGATGTCTGCTGTTTTCAACTTCATATAAAAATTACCATAAGCTCTGCTCGGAATAGTTTTCAAAAAATCAATCAACTGTTGATAGTATTTCACATCAACTTCGAATCTGCTTTGCGTTATCATACTACATGCTGCTTTGATCTTTGGTTTTGAAAAAAAATTACTAGGCTGAATTGTATTCAATTGTTTAGCTTGCTTCGGCTCTCTCGATGACAGTGGACTAGACTCTAATTTTCTCTTCAATCCCGTACCATTTTGCAGGCCTGGCTGTGCGAATTGTTGGCCAGGTGGCTGATGCAATTGGGCTCTTTTTTGTTGCGCCATAAGCCGTTTTTTTTCGATTTCTTCAGGGGAATACATCTTTCAATTTTTATTTATTAAAAACGAGATAAACTGAAATGAAAATAACATGAATTATTTTTCAATGTTAACCTTCAAGACATTTTCATATAAATTGAAAGCTAAATAATTTGACGCGGTTTACCAAAAATAAAGAACTCCTATAATTCGATATTCTTGTGATTGAATATTTCACACATTTTTTTTTTGATTTTACGTTCACAAATATTAATATTCTTTTGTTTCGGGGTTTTCAATGCATCGTGCTGTCTATTGAGATTTGAAATGCACAAAAACAACTGCAACGATCCAGTAAGTATTCACACCAGACGGGATTTTCGCTGTTTATCGTGACTGAATATTTGATTTTAATGTGACTGAGTCGATATAAAATTGAATTCCGAACATAATTATGGCTATTCCATAATTTATCAGCGTTAAACAATAATTAAATGGAAATAATTTGTTTTTTATTGTGAGCGATCGCTTCAATCGAAATGCTTGACAACCAAGATGGCGGCCATAGCAAGTTGCGCAGAGTAAGATGCGCCGAAATCTTAAAACGAACGTGTTAGAACTGGCAGTATTTAATTCAGTAGTGAAGAGGTAAAACAGGATAAGTCGATTTTTTCTCTCAAGGGTTTTTCTCTAATATCTCGGAAACTAATGGAGATACGCCCTTTTTGCCCTAATGCTTTTTTGTAGAGAATTTCAAGAGCTAAACGGAGATTGCGAATTCCATTATTCGATAGATTCAATTTCTTTAAATTTCCGCAATATATCCAACTCCCAGATTAAATAGATCGGTTTCACTGGCGCTACCGATTAATTTCACGCCCTTCAGAATTCCATTATCGATGTGAACGGAATATTTTTCCCTTGCGCCTCGAAATGCTGTTGTCCAATGAAGGAAACAGACTCCGATGAGTAATTGAATTCCCCAGAATTTCATGGTTCTCTTTTTTGAGCAAATCTAGAAGCATTCATTCAGTTTAAATATCGATTTTTTACATTGGGATCGAGTCATCGCACGATGAGCGGATTCTTCATCAACTCTTATAACTGAGTGAATGATCAATCCATTATAAAACCCTACCTCGTGTGATAAACTCGTTGACACTGCTGTCAGTGAATAAAAACTGATAAATTTTGAAAAATTTTATCTACTTTTTTTTCCGCCTTCTCTTATCTATTTATCGTCGTTCAAATAGAGGTGTAGAAAAAGCCTAATAATGAACAACTTTTTTTTATTTTGGATGGGTTTTTTCACGTAAACAGAATAATCTATGAATTCTATCGTTTACTTTGAATGACCCTCATTTTTAAGAATTCCTTACCGAACATTTCATAGAGTCTTAACTGAAAAATGATTGTCATTAGTATTGATTATTATTTTCCTCTATTACTGAAAATTATTAATTGTTTATTTGAATTAAGATTATGAGATCCAAAATGAATTCTTGTAAGAAAATTAACTTAGATGCAGAAAATTTACTGCGCTCAAGAAAATGTCGATATATATAGATATAGACTTGAATAATAGAAAAGTCGTAAGTACCATTTTTCAAAAATCTACAAAAATTGAATCAACCTTCATTTCTTCATAAAAATACTAACTTACGCCCTTTTATTATCCAGCGAGAAAAAATGGCACTTACGCCTTTTTGATTCTAGGGCGACGATACATTGAATTGCTTTATCAATTGTAATACCCAAATATTCCAACATTCAAATACAAAAAACGCACTTATTCAGTTCAAATAAATGCCGCACTATCTTCGAACGGTAACTCTCTCGAATTGCAAAATCGCCTGGTCTGTGCTGCCACCTCTCTATATACAAAATGGCGGCGCCCGGGTGTCCCGCAGCTACGAAAATCGGCGTGCGGTGTCCGTGATTGCCCTGGGGACGCGGATAAACGGTTGTCGTCCGACGATCTCCAACCTCTCAACGTCAACACACACCCAAACATAATTTTTACTTGTGAATGTGCGTTCGTGTGTGTGTAAACCTTGCCTGGTGCGATAAAAGCCTCGGGTGTCGTGACAGTGTCTGAAAATCAACCGATAGTAATCATTGAACCGTGAAAAACCAAACAAAGATTCTCAGAAATAAACAAATCAAAATAACAGAATTTCAACGTTTACTTAAATGCTAAATGTGAAATTAATTAATCAACGAAAATTAATAAAATGTGATGGTTATGTGGGAACGAGGGGGCCCCCGGGAGGAGGCCGTGTCGAATTGTCCCAGGGTTGGCAAAAGACCCGAGAGAGATAGAGTAATTGAGACCGTAGAGTGGTGGAGGTAAAAGGCGGCGGGTGGAGAGAATTACTCGGTGGCTCAACCACGAGGAAAACTGGCTGAGTTGGACGGGAGCGTTCGCCAGGCTCACGTCATCGTCGAGATCTCAATTAATCTCAGCGTTATTGCCACCGAAATTAATTTGTTTAATAAACGACGGAGGCAGGAGAGAGAAGAAAACAAAAGAAATCATTGAATAGAAACGGTTAAAAAAAAACAAATAAGTGAATGCGAAGATGGAGTCAAGGGAACGTTATGACGAATTGTGCAGGCTGTGTGCCTCCTACGATGCTGTTAAAATGGATATATTCGGTCAGGAAGGAAAGAATCGTCAACTAGTCGACAAAATACAGACGTGCCTTCCCTTCAAGGTGAGTTTAAATAATCATTTTAATAATACCATCAGCATCATCAGCGCGTTTTAATATTCCCCACGTCCCTGTCCCCGATTAATCAGTACCTTTGGACTTTCGAATGGTTAAAGCATCAGTAAGGTGGTTCGAGGACACTTGGGGCATGCCCAATGTACGCAATACCGCAGTTTGTTGGTTGTGAACACTTTGATACTCAATACTAAATGTAAACGACAGAGACAGCAACATTGTAAATGCTTTAGAATGAAAACGATGGCTTCTGCCACTCGGAAGGCGGAATTGGCTGAGGCGCGGCACTTGGACTTGTGTGTCGGTTTGGCTTTTCTTGTATCTGTTATGTATATAACGATTACTAACTGGCGAGCAAAACTTGGTAGCGGTGACGACGGTACGACGAAGTACCGAAGGCCAACGGTGCGCAAACACGGCGACATTTTGTTCAGAGTTCAGACGCCGTCATCGAGAGCATATATTTTTCATCCACAATCCTTCATTATCTCGTTTGAGTTATTTTTTTCGCATTTGTATTTTCATATTGTTGAGCAAACGCGTGAATTTATTTTTCTCACTTTAATCACGTGAGGCTCTTTTTTTCACCAACTTCATTATTTACAATTATGTTTAATGGAAACATTTTGAATGAGGAAATATTCTTTCTGATGATGGGCACACAGGAGACGAGGGTCTATATCGATCGCAGGCATCCTTGAAAAGGGGCAGCTTCCTCACTGTGTGATCCCTCTCCGTTTCTCTCCATCCTTCTCTCTCTCTCGTCTTAGTGAAAACGTGTTCTTATTTTTCTCTCCCCCCACTTCGTACAAAATTCTGTGCCATTTGGTCAGACTTCCTGGGGGCCACCGGGTTCACGTAATGCGATAGTTTCCAACCTCTTTTGTTCTGTCAAAAACCTGTGAAAAACTCGTAAACTAATAAGTGATAATTCAACGAAGAAAACACCTCAATAATTCACTGAAGAAAATAACAGCAAAGCATTGGTCAATATTAAATAATTTTCGTTTCTCTATCTGTTGGATGTGGTTTATAAGCTCTACGTCTCTGCATCCGCTCGTCGCCTCGTTTCTCTCTCACGCTCTGTCTCTCTCCACTCTCTATCTATCTCACTCGTTCTTTTTTTCCTCCCCCCGGTCCCCAGTGCTCCCCTTGGCAGCCACCAGTTGTTTCTCGTCCGTGATGGCTTCCCACCACTTCCAACCACAGTTCCCGGCACAGCGGTATTCTGTTGCGTGGGTCCCCATCTTCTACGGTCCGAGGGTCACCTCTCTTTTCTCATCCTTTCCCGAACATCTCCGTACTCATCACCACAAGTCCATGACGAAGCCACAAGCACGAAGCATGCATTCTTCAATTCTTCAAACGAAAATTGCCTCAAATTTGCCTGTTCCCTTTTTGTTATTTCCTCTCACTCTTATTTTCATTCCTTTTGCATTGAAGTGATAATAACCGAAGAATATTTTTGAAAAAACGTGTCTTCGGAATTAAATGACGGGTTTAATGAATTATTGACCTAAATTTAATCCGATGAATTCAATCATTCATTTCATGGCTATTTTCCCCAGCAACGTTTGACGTAAGAGAGAGAGATCTCATGAATGCTTGATGAAGAGCCTTCCGGGGGAATTGTGGAAGCTCTCAAGACAAGCTAATTGGGTACTCCGGGCTGGAAAAGAAAGTCTCCACCAAAGGCGAATCACCAAGCCAAAGATTCAAACAGAATTTCCATCTTCTCTTTAACTTGAATGCTATATTATCTCCTCTGGTTATGCAATTCTAATTTTTTTCTGAATAATTTTCTTTGTCATCGATTGACACTTGTCTTCCTGTCTTCTTCAATGCTTCATTGACTCCTAGCAATATTACCGTTTTCAATACAAACGGTGAGTCAGTTAGTTGAAATTCATGGGCCTTGACCTGGTTGAAGCAAGAAAAATAGAAAAACATTAACAATCGTGTCTTCCCATTATATTTTCTTATCTACCACTAGATTAAAGAACCTCTTCTTATTTTTTAAAATTCTTCCAGATTGCTGAGGACGATCGACTGCCAAAGTGTCTGTGCTACAGATGTATGTACAATCTCGAGAATTTTTACGATTTCAGAACCGCATGTGTCAACGCAGTTGCATTACTCGAACGATCACTACCGCCTACTGAATCCGTAAGTAAAAATCCTCGAACCCTGAAAAAATAGGCGAATGCCGAAATTCAAATAACCAAAATCATTTTCATCCCCAGAAAAATGGCCAGGTTCACAACGACATGGAGAAGCATTCAGAATTGCGTTCGGAGTTACTCAAGGAGAAGGAAAAGATGCCGATTTTGATACCAGAGGCGCCAATAGTAAATCCAAACGCAGCGTTAGGTACTCCACCTCGATTAAACTCTGACGGCGAAGCTGACGCGGAAATCGAAGAAGTCATGGATCAGAGTGAAACTGAGGAAGGAATTGACGAGGCGGACGACAGAAAATCCGACGAGTATGAGATGGACATGGAGACGAATCCAAGTGACTTCTTAGAAATGCCGCCGATGGTGACAGACGACTTGGAAGAACAGAATCATCATTTGAACTCAACTGCGGTGTTTCAACACACTTCAGAGCAGCACGAAGTTTACGTTTGTTCCCTCTGTAACAAGGCATTCAGTTCCAAGGGTCACCTGTCACTTCACGCGCGCATACACGTGGGTGCAGGTGACGTAATCGGCGAAAAAGTCATCACCGATGACCACACGTCGTACAAGCGTCCGTATCAGTGTGATTTGTGCAACAAATCTTACTCAACGGCAAAACACAGGTGGGGACACGTCTCAACGACGCATCGGGGCCATCCAGCAGTTACGTGCAGATACTGTTCGAGGATTTATTCAACGCGAACTAATCTCGAGGAGCACATTAAATCGAGGCACACTGGTTTACCACCGCCACCAGAATTACCAGTACCTTACGTACAGCAGGACACTAGATACCAGTGTAAAACTTGTCCGAAAATGTATACAAATGTCACTGATCTCAATAAACACAGTAGAGTCTGTCTTGGTGAACGTCAGAGGGAATTGAATCGTCAAGCTCCGGTGCAGCCGAAGGGAAGATGTTTGATGGATACGTCAGACATGTCGAGTTTGGAATCGGACGAGGAGAATCGAGAATACAGAAATGCTGAAGCCAAATTATCGAAGAATCCGCAGTTGACGATTTTGAAACAGGCATTGACCAGAACTGACGGCTTGAAACGAGATAATGATAAAAATTCTCACTACAAAAATCTAAAATCGATTAAAACTGAGAATGAACCGGAGATCATGAAGAAGTGGTTCTGTGAATATTGTCCACTGAATTTTACTTCGGTTGATTCACTCAAAGAGCACGAGGTTATTCATGAATCTGATAAACCCTACGTTTGTATTCTTTGCGAAAAGGATTTTGTATTGAAATCATCATTGAGTCGTCACATTGTTGCTTCGCATGGGGTTGATCCTCTGCCGATAATCGACAGCGATACTTGCTTGAAAAGGAAAATAATGCATAAAACGAGAATCGATGAATTGAAACGTGAACCACCACCATCGCCATTTTCACCAGACAGACAATTAGATAATGAAGACGATGATCCAGAGAGTAGAGACGATAATATGATTGAAATTGAAACTGTATTTGTTTGCGAAATTTGCACGAGGGACTTCAACGATCGTGCCTCACTCTGGTTGCACATTAGAGCAACGCACAAAGAATTTGCTGCATTCGCCTGTGGTGTTTGCTTGAAAATATGCTCTGATAATGAACAGTTGTTGAATCACGTTAACATGTATCATGGTGGCTCAAAGCTTTTAGTATCGGAACAAAGAAGATACAGTTGTACAATATGTGGGCGTCAGCATGATTCGAGGAAAAAATTGATGACGCATGTTTCAATTCACAATATTGATCCTAGCTACGACCCAGCGAATTTTGTCCAATTAAATAGTAATTATTACAACGAAAATTTGAATGCAGAACAGGACGGTGATTTTGATGCTGAGGACGGTGAAAAAGTAAACTGTTACGTCTGCAGAAAATCATTTCCCAACGAGGATCACTTGATTCGCCATCAAAGAAATGCCCACAAAACCGATCAACAATTGTCGGAAGCTTCGGCGAATGGTGGAGTCAATCCGAATGGTAATAAGGCACAGTACCATCTGTTCTTCGTCTGCGAACTCTGCGGCAGTTCTCATCCATCAAAATGGGAGCGCTGGCTCCACGTAAGCAGTGTTCATGGAGACGAGCCAACGATAAGATGTGAACGTCCAGACTGCGCAAAGATATTTGCGACGAAGTCATTGAAGAACGAACACACACAGCATCACATGCTGCAGGGCTCATCGCCGAATACTTGTGAAATATGTGGTAAATTATGGGGCAGTAGAGTTGATTATTGGAAACACGTGATGGGTGTGCATGCTGACACAGTGCCATTAATTTGTGGTGTTTGTTTGAAGGTATTTCCAGATGTTATGCAACTGAGCGGCCACGTTAGGGCCAATCATTGGCCATTAACGAATGGTGATTTCAGTTGTGATATTTGTGGACGTCCTTACTCGAATAAATCGAAAATGTCGAGACACCGAAAAATTCATGGGTTGGACATTGACGGATTTAATAACGGTGTTAATGAATCGATCAATGAAACAATTAATTTAGAACAGAGTCCACCAGAAGTTGATCTCACTTGTGAAATGTGTGCTGACGTTAATTTCACATCTTGGGAAGATCTCTGTAACCATCGTCGGCTGATTCATGCTCTATTCCCATGTGATTTGTGTAATAAATGTTACGGCAGGACTTCACATCTCTGGAAGCACGTTAATAGAGTTCACAAGGGCCACAAAGACGTGACTTGTCCTTACTGCATGAAGACGAGTGCCTCGAAGGATCACTTGGCTGCGCATATAGCGAAAATCCATCGGTACGAGCCGGAAACAAAGCAGAGTAAAGAATCAACGAATTATGCATCACCGAGTGCCGAAGAGGAAACGATTCATCACTGTGAAAAATGTAACAAAGGTTTTCACAAACGTTATTTACTACGGCGCCACATGAAAGGATGTCAAAATTACCGTAAAGATCCTGGTGCATTATTAACACGGTGCAGAGCCTGCGAAAGAATATTCAAAGATCGTGCAAGCCTACAAAAACATATCGAGAATCATCACAGTAGTTACACTTGTCATTTGTGTGACGAAACAATCACATCGAAACTTGGTATAATGACACACAATAGAGTAAATCATATGCATCATCCCGATTTAACTTGCGGCAGTTGCAAGAAGCTGTTTAGAACAAAGGAGGATTTGGAATCACATAAAAAAGATCACAAGTATCATAATTCACCGAATGTCTGTGATTTTTGTGGCGATACAGTTGATAATAAATTAAAATTAAAAATGCACATATTATCACTACACAGAAATGAAATCGGCGTTTCATGTGGTGTTTGCTTAATTCCAATGAAGGATCCTAAAGACCTGAAGAAACACGTTGAGGATGTTCATGCTGGAATACTTCTCAAGCCAAACACGTGTCAAGTTTGTGGTAAACAGTATGCTTCCAAGTGGAAGGCATTTGATCACACGAAAAAGTGCCACGGCAAAGTATTCAGAACGTGCAAACAATGCTTAGCAGTATTCACAACGGATTCGGATATTAAATATCACTACGAGCACATTCACAATGTTCCAAAGGATCAATTATCTGGCTTCGAGAATCACGTTGAGTTGCCTAGTAAAACTGGCGATAATTTACCCGTCAAAGAAGAACCAGAAGACTTGGAATACGAGGATGGACCGTACAATGATATTCCACATGTACCGGAATCGAAACGCAAGAGATCAGACACATTTGATTGTGAAATATGTCCGGAAATATTTTTAAATCAACAAACATTATCAGAACACTACAAGAATGTTCACAACAAAGATCCCGAGAGAATGTTTAAAAAAATTAAGACTGCTACTAAAAAACGTATGAGAGCTCGTGAAAATTTTGAATGTAAAAATTGCACCAAACAATTTAGTACAAAGACACTATTCTGGAATCACATTGAAACATGTACACGTAGAAATTCAAAGGATGAATCGAGGCCAAGTTATTCAACGTCAATTCTCGAGACTCATTTAAAGAATAATAATCAGATTAAGAAAGAGCCTGTTGATCCGGTTAATGAAACTAATCTTAATATACCAGATTTTAATTTATTTGAAGACATAAACCTTCAATTATCTGGACAGAAAGCAATACCAAATTTAATGCCACTGTCTCAGGTTAAAATATCACAGAACATGAGATGTTACAGGAAAGATTCTAGGAAAGTTTACGATGAATCAACGAATACTGTGTGTGCCTGTGAAGTTTGCGGCAAGCAATGGCCAGCGAAGAAGCATCTTTGGCAGCATTTGATACGATTTCATCGTGCTGAGGCTGCTGTTACCTGTGGAGTCTGCCTGAAGCTCTGTACAACGTACAAAAATCTTTCGCAGCACTTGAAAGAGGCGCACGAAGCTATATTATCGTGCGAGGGCAACAATTTCACGTGTAAAACATGCGGAAGGTATCATAATGCTAGAAGTAAGCTTCTCCTTCACATGAGCATTCATATAAATAATAATGAGCACATCTGGTGTCAGAAGTGTGCGGCGAGTTTCGATTGTCAGGAAAAGTTAGAGCAGCACGCTAACAATTGTATTGTTAAACGCAAGGAAGCAGAGTTTGAGGAACACGGCGATGAAATGGACGAGGAGATGATTAAGCACGAGAATGAAGAGGATAAGGGCAGTTTAATCGGTGATGGAGCTTCGCTGATGGAAGAAGTTGAGGAGGACGTTGATTTTGATTCTGAACAAGAGGCCAGTGATAATGGTGATAATTCAGGTCAATCTGAGGATTCTAGCAGTGGTTCAGGAAGTGATGGTGAGAATGAAGACAATGAATTAGGATCGAGAGCTAATAGTAGAGTCACTGGCGATGCTAGTCAGACTGAAACTGAGGAGAGGGACTCAGACACACCTGAGGCAATTTCTGAAGTACCTGAAGACCGAGAGAATTCTCGAAAACCTGGTGAATCTAAATGTAATGATTCGAGTGAAGTAATTGAGCATAATGAAATTGAAGAGAAGAAATCTGATGAAGAGGATAATGGTAAAGTTGATGAGAGTAAGTCACAGGATGATTCCGATGATGAGGGACCTCCCATTCTGAGTCCCATGATGCCATTGCCGGCTGAAAACGAGTGTGAAGAGCTTCCGGGTTCTCCTGAAGCTGATAAAGATGAGGTTAATAGTCAAGAAGGATCACAAATTGTTAAGGAAGAAGCGGCGGAGGAAGAGGAAGAAGAGGAGGATGAAATTCCTGAGCTCGATGGAATTGATAATGCGGAAAGAGAGGCTCTATCACCTCACTCGAATATCGTTGATTATGAAGAATACTCTTCGACCGCAAAATCAGCAAGTGCTGCAGCATCCGCCGAGGAAATTGAGTCCGGCGATGAAATTGATGACGATGACAGTAGATTGCATATTGATCAATCTGGCGATTGTAATTCCAAGGGCTCTGAGGAGAGTGAAAATGTACGGGAAAATGAGGGGGAAGGTGAAGAGATGTTTGTGGATGAAGACGGTGAAATCGAAGGGGCTGACAACGAAGAAGGAGAGGAGGAGGAGGAAACTAATGAAATGCAGATCGAGAGCTTAGATGGCACTGTTCTCATGGTTGCTAATGACGCAGATGGTAATCAGATATTAATACAACGAAATGTATCGGAGATTAGTAATGATTCGATGGGAGAAGTTGCTGGTTTCATTTATCAAGAAGAGGAGAATGGAAATGAAGAAGAGGAGCAGGAAGAGGCTGAAGAGGGAGAAGTTAATGAAGAGGAGGAGGAGGAAGTCGAGGAGGGATATGTCAACGAAGTTGATCATGAAGTTGGGGAAGTTGAGGAAATGGAAATTGAGGATGAGAAGACTGGCGATGAGGGCGAGGACACTGATGATAATTCGAGTGCCAAAAACAATGTGTCAAGGACGTAGTTCCAGTGATTATTGGAGTCTCTGGTTTATTTTCGTGTGTGAAATTATTTAACGTTATTACGAACACTATTGGCAAGGACTTTTTTAAGATTCGAGTAATCTATAGTTTAATAATGTACAGTAGGAATTTTTGAGATTTAGAGAACAAGATTGGAGACGCTGCCTATTGAATTCTAAGGATCAAAGTGAAGGGAATGTAGAGAAACTGTTTTTTCATTTTTTTTTCGACGGTTTGTAGGAAGTTGGCGCTTAACGGTATCTATTTGGGAGCGTTAATTTCAATCATTGATCAATTTTTTGAACAATCTTGCATTATGAGGATTGAATTATTTTGATATTCAGATCCGGCGATTTGAGTTATTTTTTTCTCAATTTATTTGATTTCTCGGTTTAAGATTTAATATTATTGTTTCTTTTTTTAACAGAGGAATGTTGTGGCAGACAACGTTTACTCTTTCTTATTTATTGCACCTCATTCATTCCAAAGTAACGTACAGCCATCGGGGCTATTAACACATTGTTATCGTTAGGATATTGATTAATTTTCTTTCCTATTTGAGTTATTATTAATGGTCAGTTTGCGTAGATTATCACTGTGAAACAATTGAGAGGCATAAACATGATTTGTAAATACGTGTAGCATAATGCTGAAAAAAATAATTGAAACTAATTAAATTAAAGTAATTGCAGAAACTCACAAGACTAATAAACATGGAAAAGAAGGAAGGATGAGAAAAAAATTTAATATAAAATTTCTAGTGGAATTCAGTTTTTTTCATAAGGAACATTGTGAATTGCGTTGACGAATGAGCGGTTAATTGGAATTCGAACATATTAATAAATTTGAAGTAATAATTGAGTAATAAGTCACATTATATTTCTACCAATACAGACTATTCATTAATATTTAATTAATATTA
>JABSMS010070261.1:0-20342 GCA_018902275.1 Aleiodes sp. PSUC_FEM 10030003
CAAAAATTGAATCTAGATTCATTTTTTTATAAAAATACTCACTTACGCCCTTTTATGATTCAGTAAGAAAAAATGGCAGTTACGCCCTTTTGGTTCTAGGGCGACGATATGAAAGGAACGTATCTCCACCTTTTTCGATTTTTGAATACTTTTTTATTACTCTAGAAAAATTTCATGACAATCGTCTAATTTTTTGTCAAAATATTCAATTGAATAGTATGAAAAAGCAACGAATTTCAAGATTTTTCCATGCCCGTCAATTCGAAGCGGCAACATTAGATAATAGACCCTATTGTTCCCTCACAGCCCATTTGAATTCACTCCTCAAACTTCCTAACGAATAGGAAAGTTAGATTTCACTGAAATCATCAATTTTTTTTCTTTCTTTCCAGGATAAATTTGTCAAATAGTTCGATTATTGGACGCGTTCCAACACTGGACAATAAAATTGTTTTCAACCTTTGTG
Organism: Aleiodes sp. PSUC_FEM 10030003; assembly: GCA_018902275.1. Taxonomy (NCBI): domain Eukaryota; kingdom Metazoa; phylum Arthropoda; class Insecta; order Hymenoptera; family Braconidae; genus Aleiodes; species Aleiodes sp. PSUC_FEM 10030003. The sequence continues at coordinate 467 of JABSMS010070261.1, forward strand.
ATATCCGTGGCCACCGCAGGCTTCTCTGCACTCGCTGATTGCTGCCTTCCCAGTCCACGTTAGTAATGGCTTTATTGCTGATATCATCGCATGTAACTCACCAACGATTTGAGTTATATTTGGTATATCACCGCCAGTCATTGACTTGTCTACGTTGTTTAAAAATTCATAGGCAAATTCAGTTATAAATGCACGTGTTACAACGCCAGCAGCCATGTAGGGAAACAATCTCCATTGCTAAATAAAGAAAAGATTTTTTAAAGTCTGATTTTTTTGAATGAAAAAAATCAACGTGCCGCGTTATTTTTTTTTTTAATAATTACTCAAGATTTTTTACGATTTAAAAAAAAATGCAGCTTGGAAAATAAAGTTTTTGGATTTTCAGATTTTTGGAAATTCCATTGGATAGCCAGGAAAATTTGAGATGAAGAAGGATTAAATACTCTGAGGGAAAATGGATCCTCATTGAAAATTCTAGAGAATTATGAAAAAAAATTGAGTTTTTGGGATATTTTTGAAAATTTGTTCATCGAGAAAGTAAAAAAAAAACTCAATAATGAATTTTTTTCTATTTTCAAAAAGCAAACATTTTGAGATTATGTGCGGAATGCGAAAAATTGAAATTTCGACCAAATTTTGGGAAACGATCGGAAATTTATCATTTCTTGGAAAATTAAAAAATCGTATTTTTTAAATAATTTGATTCATCTAAAAATTCTAAGATTTTGATTTCTCCAAACTTTTTCAATATTTTTATGTTTTCCTAGATTTCCCAAAATTTTAGTTTTTCCTCCAAGATTTTTCCAATTTTTTTTTTCATCTCAATATTCTGATTTTTTGTTCCTACCTCTTCAGGAGTACCATTTTTTGAATTTTATCAAGGAATTTCCTTAAGGGGCCCATTTTGCCCCACCTTCTCCCAGTTATTGAGATAATGAAGAAAGTAAGAATTTTCAAACCAAAAATTGTCTTTTTGAATAACTCGGAAATTATTGATCCGGCGAGGATTTTATTACATCGTCACCCTAGAATCAAGAGGGCGTAAGTGCCATTTTTTCTTGCTCAATAATAAAAGGGCGTAAGTTAGTATTCTTATGAAAAAATGAAGGTAGATTCAATTTTCGTAGATTTTTAAAAAAATGCCACTTACGCCCATTTGACTCTAGGGCGACGATATTATTTTCCGCTCCAAATTTTCCTGGCTATTCCCTGGAACCATCAAAATTTCCAAATTCCATCAACTTCATCACCTCGAAAAGGATAATCTCTTTTTAATTCATGAGAATAAATGAAAAATTATTTAACGACAAAATTAACAACAAACAATTGCTGCAAGTAGTGCTTACTCGTTAAAAAATTCAATGGAATAACATCAAACATTATAAAAAAAAAATTAAAAATAAATACTAACATGAAGTTGATATTCAATAATTGGCGTTTCCATTAGTTTATTATCATCCGAAGAAGATGAAAATTGCCTCCTAACAGCTGAATATCTAACCGCAATTGTTGCTGCACTACCAATAACATTAACTGACTCATAAGAGATACCAATCCGTCCAGCAGATAGATTCTCAAGTACAGCACCAATTATTCTTTGTGGATCTGAGAACGATGTTTGATAATCACCATCGTTTGTAACATCACCAGTTCTATTTAATAAATTATCTTTTGGTATTCTGTAATTATCGAACATGATAAATCTGAAACAATAAGATTTTTTTTCGAACAATTAATTAATTTTTCACAGAAATTGAGGAGTAGGGAGAAATTTATCCCGAGATAATTCAGTAAATTTTAATTTATATCAAGAATATCTTTGGAGGGAGAAAAAATGTAGAGACCTTTTTTGTAGAGAATTTTTTGGGCTAAAATAATTTTCTTGATGAATTCTCGTAAACCCAATAGTTTCTGAGATATTTGCAATATAATTAAAAGAAATTATTTGCAGATTATTTTACAAATATCTCTGAAACGAATAGGAAATATTGATAGAGATTTTTTTTTTAGATTATTAAATGAAAAAAAATCTACATAATTTTTTGTAAACTTACTTTGAAGATATTTGGAGAAAATATACGTAATTCTTGAACCGTGTTTATTTCTAGACAAAATTCAATGGGGTTTATTTTTTAACTATCTTTGAAAGGAATAATTTTTAAAAAATTGTTCAGAGTAGTCACATAAATTTGCTTTCATTCGGTTACTATCGAATCAATTTAATAAATTATTCCATCAATCACTCATTGTCTTCATCTAAATAGAAAAATGTAAATTTACCCATTGTCAATGCCATTGAGTCCACTCTTTTCACCAACATCACCAACAATAACACCAGGATATGGTAAATAAGTTTTTGGATCTCTAACAGGTACAATAAATGCATTCAAACCATAACAATCACCCTGTGTTATCAATTGTGCAAATACAATTGCAACTATACAAGTTTTACCTGAAAAATCAAGAGAATTAAATTAAATTAAATTAATTAAATTAAATTCCTGCGTGATTCAAAGTATGAAAAAATTGTTTTTATCTACCTAAATTTCCAACCCAACACTTTGCTGCCTGAAAATCCGGAGTGTGAAGTACAAATTCATGGGTAAGTGGATCATACGTTGCTGTCGTGCGCATCATTTTCGTATTACTACCATGGCCAACTTCCGTGAGCGCAAAACATCCCAACATCTATTGATGAATTGAGAATGTTAGATTTTTTTTAATTAGCTTCCCGTAAGGGAAGTTATTCTATTTACCCCGAAAATGAAAAATCGAGTTTTTCAAAAATCTCGATATTTTGAGACGTCTACAACATTTTCCGATATTTTTCAAGACCATGTCTGTATATATATATAACCTCAGTAAAATCATATTATTTCAATTTTTCATCGATTAAATCCTTTTAATTTTAAGCCTCCAATTTTTTTGAATCCAACAAAATTGTGAAGAGATTTTTATGAATGCGTTAGAATATTATCAACAATCGGCAAAAATAAACGATAAAAGTAGAAACTTGAACTCATTGAAATTTAATGTTTTTTCTTGAATTTATTTAAATATTGTCGTTTCTATTCAGGTGAAAAATAAGAAATTCAAAGGAAGGTAAGAAGAATAATTATTCTATCATTCTCGACTTTTTGGGGGGTCAATTTCAATACTCATTTGAAAGACACAAACATTAATATCGAGGCATATCGACATATCGAGAGCAAGCCTAGAATTATCACTTTTTTCCGACTAATTATGCTATGAATCGCATTAAGTACACTGATAAAAATCACTCTTTTTCTTCGCCACTGAATTCAAATTAGAAACGTTTTGTTTTTCACCTTTTTGGTCCAGACTGCATTGAATATTGGTACGTGTCTCTCAGTCCCAAGGCTCAGAATAGTATTGCCAAATAAATAAAAGCCCAGCGCCATTTTTACAGCCAGGGCAGGATTAAATACGTGAACAGCCTCATGAAGTGTCAATAAATATCCAGTTTTTTCTTTATAAGAAACTTGACTGATATTGTCTGGTAAAAATTTCAGATGATTCAATCGCGCCAATTGCCTTGCTGTTATTCTCTTCTGTTCGTCAGCACTTGGTGTCTCGTAATGGATTGGCTGGAAGTCTGCATCCTCTTCCATTGCCTTCCAAATTCTTTTCTAATTAGGAATTTAAATGAAATTTATTAATTGCGATTATCTCGGAATATAATGGAGATAGGAAAAAAATGACCAACAACTTTTTTGTTCAGAATGATGAAACGAACATTTTTTGTCCGAAGTATTTTTTCATATTGCGAATATTTTCGGAGATTTTTTCGAAAAAGTCAAATTTTTCTATTATTGAAAATTTGATTTTTTCAAGTTTTTGGGATTATCTCTTTGAATAATTGAGATTAAAAAAAATTGTTGATACAAAAATTGTTCGTCTTTTTCAGACGAAGATTTTTTGTTTCGAACGTGTTTTTCTATCTCTCATAGTTTCTTCAATACATCAATTTTTTCACCTTAAAACGAATTAATGTGGCATCCTCGAGGACTAATTTCATCTGTTTCCATGAGAATGATGCTGTACTACGGTATTTGTCGAGGGGACCACCACGTGGAATGTCATCGAGCCAGTCGCAGTTATCAAGGCTATCAGTTGCCTGTGAATCCTTTGCATTGAATGCTGAATTCGGGGCCATCTTAAAGAAAACAATCAAAATAAAATCATCTCATTTAAAATTTAATTAGATCTTTCCTTTAAAAATGAAAAAAATAATTGAATAATGGATGATTTAATTGATTACAAGAATAATTAATTCATCCAGTAATTAATTGAACAAAATTTTAATAATTAACAAGAAAAATTCTGAGAACTTTGATCGAATAAAATAGATCACGTTGTACAAATTAATTTTTCTTTGTTTCTGTGACTCGAGTATCTGATAATTGTCAAGAATTATCAGGAAATTCATCGACAAAATCAGAGTAAATAAATTTTATGTCTTATCAATAAAAATTGAGTAAAAATTCAATTCCAACGCAAAAAAGAATAAGTTGAAAAGTACGTTTCCATTATTTTTAAAATATCTCAGAAACAATGAGGTTTACCAGGATTTGTCAAGAAACCTTTTTTGTAGTCCATAAAATTCTCTACAGAAAAGGTCACTTCACTTTTTTTGGTGAGCCCACTCGTTGTAAAGATATCTGCAAAAGAATGCGAAACAAATTTTTTGAAACATTCTTTTGCCACTTGATGACTCAATTATCAATACTTTATTTCGAGAATATCTCGGAAACCATCAACCTTAGGAGAATTTACCAAGAAACCTTTTTTGTAGAGAATTAAATTCCCTACAAAAAAAGGTCTCATGAAATTTTTTCTAAACCCAGTAGTTTCCGAGATATCTTCTAATGAATGAACGAAAAATAATTGAATCTTCTTCAATTCTTTCAACTCTGAATTGCCGGTGTCAAAAAATTAATTAATTCATTTAAAGAAAGAATAACTAAGTATTTCATAATTCATCGAAATAATTGACTAATTAATAATTGATTCAGAAGATAAAAAATAAAAATTTCCAATGAAATTTTAAAAATTTTCGGAAATAAAAAAAAGATCCGGTTTTTATTCAATTAATTTTAATATTTCAATTCTCTCACTGATTAGAACAATCGAATTCTTCATTAGTATTAATTGACACTTGTGGGCGAGTCAGTGTTGATGATTAACCAAAATAAAAAATCATCAGAATGATTTTACTCACCGTTTGAATTTTGTTTACTTGAGAAAAAAACTTTTTGAATGAAAATCACTGATAAAAAGAAACTGGGAAGGAATAAAACGAGTGAAAGTGTCTCAGACGTGTTGAACGTATAAAGTACCGTCCACGTGTGATTCTCAAGGACAAAGAAAACAAAAATTTGTGTATCGTGACAATGACTTCCGTGTGTGGGACACAACTGTCTCTAAATTGGCCCATCCCTCGCAGCCGTAAATTTAGTTTCCATTGGGCTTTTTCCACTTTAGTCTGTCAATTGAAAAGATTTTTGTTTTTATTTCCTTTGTCTAACGTTCGAATCACATTGTCGCACTTCCGTTGGGCGTGTGCGATAATTTATGAGGACTCATGAGGATTGGTTGATTTCTTAAACAATTTTTTGATGGAGAATGTTGGGATCAATTTCATTGTTTAGATGTTGTTCTATTTGAAGTTTTTTTTATTGGTTTTTGGGGTTAGGCCAACGATTACCGACTGCTGGACAAGTAGAAGAGGTTCCAGAGTGCGGAACGAATAGCGGTAAATGGCGCTTGTAAGGAATTTCTGTGGCAGTACCACCAGTCGGTAATTCTGCGACTAGAGATGTGAAATTACGGTAATTTTTAGGCTCGATCGGTCACTGGTAAATTTACCGTTTCGTGACCACTTCTGACCCGACCCGCAATTTTCGTTGGGAACTGACGGTAATTTTTCCAAATAGTCAGTAATTGAAATTTATGAGATAAACTCGTCTACATGGATGGACATTGAGGGTAATTTAGAGTTTTCGTCATTTCTTCGGTCATTTTGGTGGTCAACTTTTTTATTCAAAAAATTAGCACGGTGCAGGAAAGAAAGACTATCATCAAACATTATATTTTTGAAGCGACACCCATATTTCTTGCGGATTGTTTTATTTGTCGGGATGATGTGCAAATGGTAAAATTGGACATTCATCTATATCGTCTCCCCAAAGTCGAAAAGGCGCAAGTGCCCTTATAAATCTACAAAAAATGAATCTACATCCATTCTTTCAGATGAAAACTAACTTACGCCCTTTTATTAATCCGCAAGAGAAAATGGCACCTACGCCCTTTTGATTCTAGGACGACGATATAAATGTAAACTGACTGTAATTTAAATAATGAGTCATTTTCGTGACGCAAGAATATTTCACGAAGGTGACCTTGTAAAATTATAGTGACAACTTCATAGGGAGTGGGTGGAGGAATATAACTGTTAGAAAGAATTTTCGGAATGAAGAAACGAATATACGAAGTATTTCCGAGAAGCATTTACCTCCTAGATTTGAGATACATACATTGCTGGCGGTCACGAATCATCACCTTAAGGACCGTTACTATCAAAAGCTTTCAGATATTATTTCAAATTCCGTATGTAAATGATTCGTAGAGACGGAGAGACGCTTCGCATTTTTCAGACTCATATCGTCACTCTAATAACAGAGTAACGTATCTTTATAGGAATTTCCCATTAGGAAATCCATAGCACTTACGTGACTGTTTGTTGTGTGTGGGGATGGAGATGGACTAGATGAATATCAAAAAAACCCTCACCACGCATTTGTATACTGAAAGAATAAAGAACGTAATTTATTTCACACTAATATAAGATTTAGATAGAAATTAAAAACTTCCGGATTACGTGTTACAGGAAATCGAGAAGGCATGAAGAGGAATTGGGGTATTGAAAGAGCTTTCGAAGTTGTATTTTCAAGCATCCATTTTATTGCATTTTCAAAATTCGAACTTATTGGAATTTTTCTCATCTAGGTCACCCGCAGTGGTTTATCATTACCATATGTACGCATTTCCATCACTCGTAAGAAAAAAATCCGTTAGACCATTGCGCTGCTGAAACTGATCGTAGATAGTCAAGCATGAAATTTTCTATTTCGTCCACGTGGCTTATAGAGAAGTTCTACACTATCATCAGTTATGCACTATTGAAAAGCTTGCGAATTTGCAATACCGATCAATAAGTCTCCATGGAATAGAGAGCGCGTGAAAATGCTAATAAGTTCTGTATTACCGAGACAACTCTCAATGTATGAACGTTGACAGGGAAAGAGCTCTGTGAAATGCACCATAGATGATGTCAATAAAGTGGTTGTTATTTTTCTCTCTAATTCCTGCACGAGAAGGATTGCAAAAGTTATGGGAATCAGATGATTTTTCATTTGTTAAAAGGACCGTGGTTTGTACTCAATTTGAACCTAAGCTATATCAATTGCGATGAGTGTTCATTTTAACAAACTTCATTATGATAAGCGTTCAATTAAACTCCATATTTTAGAAAACAATACTAGAATCCTGTTATAAAGATGAGAATCTCTCCAATCCAATTTTGATGTTCGGAGATTTCGATGAATTTACTGACAACTCATCGATCATTCGTATGAATGATTCTCTGGATATTAAGAGTAATGGATCATTCCATCTCAAAGCAAGTAAATTTATCTTAATCGAAGACTCACCAGAAAAATTGAAATCAGATCTGATATTATTGAAAGAAACACAATGGTGGGATCATATGGCCCTATTCTTCATTATTGCAAAGAAAAAGGAAGCCTGTAGAAATTTCAAGGAAATTTTGAATATCACCTGGACAATGGACATCGTAAATTCCATATATGTTTGTGCTGAATCAATGAATACTTCAGTATTATATACGTTAAATTCAATGGCGAATTATGCACCTCATCCCTGGGAAAGAATGGAAGAACTGAGTGATTTAAATGTGTTCCGTCAAGTTTTCAATGAAAGTAAGTCATTCGTGACATTGTTGCCCTAGAATTGAAGGGGCGTGAGTGCCATTATTTGGGGGAAATACATTCGTCCAGAAAAATAATAGATCACATCCTTCTGTTTCTGAAAATGAAAAAATGGCACTTACGCCTCTTTGATTTTATGGCACTAATGTTCAAGCGTTTTTTTGAATGAAGAATTCAATGTATTATACATAATCCAACAAGCGTTTATCATGTTTTAGATAGCACGTGCAGAAATTTGAATTATGACAAGACCAGATTTTTAAATGGTTACGAAATAAAAGCCTTGTGGCCAAGTTCTTCCAAGAAGAATTTCGTACCTAGAAGGCATGATTTTGAAAAATATCCGTTAGCAAATAACATTAACACTAAACTCCTACGATTAATGGTGACAGCCATCAATGCAAGTGTCAACTTTGAGGTTGAAATAGATCATGAGAACGCTTTTGAGAATTGCATTGCTACAACAACAGATATAACGCATTCGTGTCCCCTCGGCGCGTTCCAAAGATTGCCACTTTTGTTTCCCCACCAAAATGTTCCGAAAATTGCTGTGGTGAGATTAAAACCAGAAATTTCCACACTGCAGAAGATCCGAAAATTATGGAGCACACCGGTATTAATTGCAGCAGCCATTGCTCTTACCTTCCTAACTCTTGTTCTGACAATAACGAACCGCAATTTCGCCTTGGCAGTATTGGATCTTGTAAGATTATTAACTTACACGTCAATTAGAGCAGATAATCGCAACCATTCTTTCCGTATTTATTTCACAACAATGTTAATCTTCATGATTATTAGCAATGGAGTTTTTCAAAGTAAAATTGCATCATTTTTAACTAAGCAGGAGAGAGGTGAAGTTGTAGAAAGTATCGACGAATTCGCAGATATGGGATATAAAATGTTTGCTGTTGGAAATCACGGAAAACGTTACAATGAGATATGCCCAAAATGCAATTTTAAAAAAGCATCGCCCCGACAATGCATAGAGAATGTCTTGAATAATTCTCTCCATTTATGCGTAATTTGGGAAACTGAATACTACAGGCAGTATAGTCAATTAGATTTAGATTATGATCATCAATTTTTGAGCAGTGATTTCTCTGCTTTTGGGTGCCGCCGAAATTGGCCACTGCAAAACCGCTTTAATGACATGGTTTTGAGAGTCCTTCAAACTGGTGTAATGGATTTTTGGAGAATAGAGCAAACTTCTGTGCAAAAACAGAAACGAGAGGCCAGGGAAGAAGAGTGGTCTTCGGCACAGTATCGACCAGTACAACTGTATAAATTAATGTTCGCTTTCCAAACATTGGCAATCGGCTTAGTTCTTTCCATCATTGTCTTCATTTTGGAACTACTCGAGGCTAAATATGGAACTACTAATCTTCCAGAATAAAACATTTTGCTGGAGTGGTCTGTAAATCAATCATTTTTTTTCAAAACAATATTTGAAATGAGATTCAATCACTTCGAGTACTTCTTGTTGCGTAAACATTGATCTATCAAAGACTAGAAATGATCCTTCTCAGTGTTGTGTTTGAATTATTCTTTCAATGTACGACATATGTATTCTAGTTGTATAAAAATGTTTGGACTATTTGATGGTGTTTTTTTTCCATCGGAATTCCTATCATTCTTCATCGATCGACAAAGAATCGATTGACTTTCGATCACAAATTTTTTTAGTCTTTTTTTCAAAAAATTTCTCATTCTTGTTAAGGACAAGCACTGTTGAAGCTATGAATATATAGATGGTCGAACATCGGAATTTCAATTTCGCTGACGTGGTTCAGAGTATTGCTATGTTCTATCACCATGGACACAAATGATATAGTTGACATGGTCACTTTTTCAATAGCGATCGATGAACTCCATGAAGATATAATGCTTGCAAAAATGCGCGAAATGTCAGTATCATCGAGACAGCTTGTACTGAGCAGATATACAAAGAGAGTTTTTCATTAAATACAATGCGGAGGATTTTAATTAAGTGGGTACTATTTTTTTCTCTGATCCCTGCCCTAGAGGGATCACGAAAGTTATGGGAATGGAACGAGTCTTCATTTCTTGAACGGATTATGGTTCGTGTTTAATTTCAATTCAATCTACATCAATAATAACTGTTGATTTCGAATAACTTCCAACCGAATTTCATATTACAGAAAACAATACTTGAATCATGTTATAAAAATGACAATTCGTCCAATCCAGTTTTAATTTTCGGAGATTTTAATGAATTTATTGACGATTCATCGATCATTCGTGTGAATAATTTTTTGGATATTAAGGATTATGGATCATTCCAGTTCAAAGCAAGCAAAATTATTCTAATTGAGGACTCAATAAACAAATTGGAATCAGACCTGATATTATTGAGGGAAACACAATGGTGGGATCATATGGCGTCATTCTTCATTATTGCAAAGAAAAAAACAGCTTGTAGGAATTTCAAAGAAATTCTGAATTTAACCTGGACAATGGACATCATTAATTCAATATACATTTGCACCGAGTCGATGAATACCTCGGTATTATATACTTTAAATTCACTCGCAAATTACGCACCTTATCCATGGAAAAGGATGAAAGAATTAGACGATTTAAATGTCTTTCGTCAAGTATTTGATCGAAGTAAGTAATTCAGTATATTTTAAGTCTTCCAGAATGAAGAATTCGATACATTACATATCATAAATCAGTCAATGTTGTATTATTCGGATGTTTCAATTTATGAATAACAAAAGTTTGAGTAAAAATGATCTTATCTGATTAGATCCAATTGAATCTAGATTGATGCAATGACATCCCGATTTTGGTAATATCAAGCAGAGCTGACCAGATCTGATCAGATTCAATCCAATCCGGTTAGATCTGCCTATGCGACTTTGTCATCACATCAAATCGTATTTAGACAGATCTGATCCGATTTTGTTGGATGTTATCTGATCTAATTGGATCTGGTCCGGGCCAATCAAATCCGATCTGGTCAGATCGAGGCACATCTGCTTAGATCATGCCAAAATTGGGGATCTAATTGGATCCAAGTGGATCTCATCAGGTATGATCATTTTTACCCGCGAGATCATAATTCGGAATCGGAAAATGATTTCAAATTGAAAATCTCGCAATTTCCCATTACCCATTATGTTTCAGACATTTCATGCCAAAATTTGAATTATGATAAGACAACATTTTTGAACGGACACGAAGTTAAGGCCATGTGGTCAGCAGAGTCGCATAAAAATTTCGTTCCTGGAAATAATTATTTTGAACAATATGCTGACACGAATGATAACAACATTAAGCTTCTACGATTCATAATTATAGCGTTAAATGCAAGTGGGAGGTTTGAAGTTGGAATAAGCCATGACAAAGCTATTGATCATTGCATTGCCATCACATCAGACATTGCGAATTCGTGTGCTATCAGAGCGTTCCGCTCGCCATTTTTGTTCCCTCATGATAATGTCGGGAAGATTGCAGTAGTGAGATTAAATCCTGAGGTGTCAACTTTGCAAAAGATCCTCAACTTATGGAGCACCCCAGTATTAATCGCAGCAGGCATAGCTCTTGCCTTCTTAACTCTTATTCTGACAATAATGAATCACGATTTCGGCTTAGCAATATTAGATCTTGTAAGATTATTAACATATACCGGAATTAGAACACGCAATGGCAACCATTCTTTCCGTATTTATTTCACAACAATGTTAATCTTCATGGTCATTAGTAATGGAGTTTTCCAAAGTAAAATTGCTTCATTTTTAACTAAACGAGAGAGGAGTAAGGTTGTAGGAACCATCCATGACTTCGCGGAGCTGGGATATAAAATGTATGCTGTTGCCAATAACGCTGACTGGTACAATCAGATATGCCCAAAATGTCATTTCAAGGGAGCATACCATCGAGATTGTATACAATATGTGCTGAATAGCAGCCGGCATTTATGCGCAATATGGGAAAAAGGATACCACATGAAGTACAGTCAATTATCTTTGGATTATAACCATGAACTTTTGAGCAACGATTATGCAGCTCTTGGATGCCGCAAAAATTGGCCTCTTGAAAAGCGCTTCAATGACATGATTTTGAGAATCTCCCAAACTGGTATAATGGATTCTTGGAGAATTAAACAAACTTCTGTGCCAAAGCACAAACGCCAGGCCAGGGAAGCCGAATGGTCTTCAGCACAGTATCGACCAGTCAAACTTTATAAATTGAAGTTCGCTTTTCAGCTATTGGCGATTGGCTTATCACTTTCTGCTGTTGTCTTCATACTGGAGTTACAGATGGCTAACCATGGAGCTACTTAAAGATCTTGAATAACATATATTATATTATCATATGCTTTCATGAACATATTCAAGAAAGCATATGATAATATAATCGGAATATTCTTTGAAATATTCATAAAATATTGAGTATGATGATATGAATGTTGCTCATATACACACCAAAAATAATCGATGGATGACGCATATTGGGTTGGGAAATCTACATTGCTTCAGAACAATATTTAGAAAAAGATTCAATCCTTTTAATTATTTTTCGTTACGGAAATATTAATATTCTGAATGTTAGCATTGTTCTCTCAGTCCAATTGTTGAATTCTATAAAGAGTGCGAGCATTAGCTTGCATGTATGTGGATGTTGTATTCTGGATATATAAAAATGTTTGAATGATTTACTGGCATTTACCTATATTAGGATTTTCCTTTCATTTCAAATTTTCCTTGACAAAACACCTCATTCTAGTGGAATTCCTATATCCTTTAGATTCTAAGAATCTTCAAAAACTCACATATATGTAAACTCGACTTATTTCGTGAAAACCATTATTTTGAATATGATTTAAATATGGAATCGCTTTTTTGAACGATTTATATCTCAAATTATTAACAGATACAGACCATTATCTTAGCCCTATCGGTTTTTTCATTACATATATCAGTTTTCATCATATAAAATTTTGAACGGGGATACTAAAAAATTAATCGGTGAACGGTGCGACGGAGGGCAGATACTTTCTTCGAAAGTTGACATGTGAAAAATAAAAGTAAGTCATTCCTCATACTGATTTTTTCCGAAAGAAGAATTGAATACATCAGTCTCGAGCAATTGACCGAATGGTCGAGAGTGTTCAACGTCGATGCTGTATTATCATTTGAGAAGTTTCCCTAGAAATCTCAATTTGTTGGAATTTCCTTGAAAATTTTATGGAAGCAAGACACAATGCACTTGAACAGCCTGATTTTTCAAAGCATTTTCATCTGATCAGGAATTTTCTCTTTTCAAGTTGAAAATTAGAATTGGGCCTAACCCAAGAATTGGAGGCCCAAAACGCATTAGTTTCTATTGAGAAATGATAGTTTTGTATTTCAAATACCGCGAGAGTCTCAGATTGGTAGGAATAATGAGAAGGAAGATTGAGGCCCGGTTTAAAAGGAGTTAATTTCGATTAGCTAATTTTTAGGTCAAATTGAGCTGTGTATTGACGGATAGTTAAGCATAGAATATTTCACTTCATTGACGTGGCCTAGAGTATTGTTGTTGTGCACTATCACCATGGACACTAATCATATAATTGATGCTGCAATTTTCCGAAGAACTAGTGCGAGTTTAGTAATGATCGATGAAATTTCATGAATACATAATAGTTGTGAAAAGGCAAAAATGTCAGTAGCATCGAGACACCTCATGTTCAGTATATATCTGAAGGAAACATTCTGTAAAATACGATGCAGACGACTCTAATGAAGTTACTCCTATTTTTTGTTCTGATCTCTGCTCTAGACGCATCACAAGGGCTATGGAAATTGGACGAATTTTCGTCTGTTGAAAAGACTACGGTGCGTACCTCATTTCAATTTAATTTGTGTCAATGATAATTGTTGATCTCGAGAAATGTCCGCCTTCATTTTATATTGCAGAAAGAAATACTTGAATCATGTTATGAAAGTGACAATTCGTCCAATCCAATTCTGATTTTCGGAAATTTCCATGAATTAGTTGACAAATCATCGACTATTCGTATGAATAGTTTTCTGAAAATTGAAGATACTGGACCATTCCATTTCCAAGCAAGTAAATTTGTCGTAGTGGAAGATTCACCAAAAAAATTACAATCAGATCTGATGTTAATGAGAAAAACACAATGGTGGGATCACATGGCCTTATTCTTCATTATTGGAAAGAACGAAGAAGCCTGTGAGAATTTCAAAGAAATTTTGAATATCACTTGGACAATGGACATGATTAATTCAATATACATCTGTCCTGGATCAATGAATACCTCAGTGTTATATACTTTGAATTTCATAGCAAATTATGCGCCTCATCCCTGGAAAAGAATGGAAGAACTCGAAAATTTAAATGTGTTCCGTCAAGTTTTCAATCGAAGTAAGTCACTCATGGTATTGTCGCCGTAGAATAAATGAGAAGTGAGTGTCTCTATTCAAAGGTCCACGAGAATGCATTTGTCTGGGAGAATACTAAATTCCATTCCTTTGTTATTTAAAACGAAAAGAATGGCATTGACGCCTCCTTTATTCTATGGCAACGATATTGAAACATTTCTACAAATAAAGAATTCTACACATAATATGTAACTGAGCAGCCGTTTTATTTGTAAATGGCAGATGAGACTTAAAATTCAAAAATAATGACAAATTGAAAATTTTGAAATGTCGAATAATCCATCATGTTTCAGATACTTCGTGCAAAAATTTGAACTACGATAAGACCAGATTCATAAATGGCTATCAAATTAAAGCCTTGTGGCCATATACTACAAAAGAGGATTTCGCATCTGCAGGGAATGATTTTCAAAAATATTCTAGCGTGGATAATCCTAATACTCAACTTCTACAATTCATAATGACAGTCTTGAATGTAAGCGGTAGGGGTGAGATTGAAATAGATCATGGGAAAGCTTTCAAGCATTGCATTGCTACCAAATCAGACATAACCAATTCGTGTCCTCTTAAAGCATTCCGAAGACCAACATTTTTGTACCCCCATACTAATGTTGTGAAAATTGCCGTAGTGAGATTGAATCCAGAAGTGTCCACACTGCAAAAGATTCTTAAATTATGGAGCATCCCAGTATTAATTGCAGCCGCCATAGCTCTTGCTTTTCTAACTCTTATTCTGACAATAATAAACGACGATTTCAGTTTAGCAATTTTGGATCTTGTCAGATTGTTAACATACACTGCAATTATGACACACAATCGCAACCATTCTTTCCGTATTTATTTCACAACAATGCTAATCTTCATGGTGATTAGCAATGGAGTTTTCCAAAGTAAAATTGCATCATTTTTGACTACACGGGAGAAAGCTAGAACTGAAGGAACTATACATGATTTGGCAGATTTAGGGTATAAAATGTATTCTATTGGAGATCACGCGGAATATTACAATGAGATATGCCCAAAATGTAATTTTAAATCAGCATCGCCTGAGGAATGTATAGCATATGTACTGAATTATTCGCTCCATTTATGCGCCTTCTGGGAACATGAATACTACAGGCAGTATAGTCATTTATCTTTGGATTATGATCATAAAATTCTGAGCAGTGATTTTGCAGCTTTTGGGTGTCGCCAAAACTGGCCACTTCAAAATCGATTTAGTGACATCATTTCAAGAATTCATCAAACTGGCATTATGGATTTTTGGAAAATGGAACAAACTTTTGTGCAGAGGCATAAACGCCAAGCTAGGGAAGCTGAGTGGTCTTCAGCACAATATCGGCCAGTCAAACTTTATAAGTTAAAGTTTTCTTTCCAAATGTTGGCAATCGGCTTATCACTTGCTGCTATCGCTTTCGTTTTGGAATTACGAGAGGGCGAATATTGAACTCCTTAAAAATTTTGAATTGAATAAGTACTAAAAGAAGCGCGATTTGAAGTCGATCAGTGGAATTGTTGGGAATCTAAAGTGCCGTGATAATTGGCCGCTCTATTGAGGAGCTAATCGCATGTTGATGAGTATCGTTGAATCTGGACTGAATGATTATTGGATAATGAAGCAAACTTATGAACCAATTCATAAATGTCGAGCCAATGATACAGAATTGAGTTCACCAGGTTATCGCCCTGTTAAGCTTAGTAAATTGAAGTTTGCTTTTGAATTGTTGGCTATGGGTCTATCGCTTGCAACTATTGTCTTCTTGTTAGAGGTGTTAGAGGCAATATAGAGCGTTTTTTTGGAGATTTATCATCATCCAACATATTTTAAGAATGATTCATTGGATAAGTATTGGAATGAAATACTTGTAATAATTAGGATACGATTTTATTGATAATTTTGTGAATAAAATAATTATGATCGAGAAACTGAAATACCTAGAATTCTGTCTGTACTTACAATAGATTCAGCCTCTTCTATTATCATGAAAAGTTTATGCTTTTTGTTGCGATTCTTTATTGTAGCTCTTGAAATTCTCTACAAAAAAAGATCCGGACAAAAAGGGCGTATCTCCATTAATTTCTGAGATATTCGCAAAAACTGATGATGGAATAAAATCGATTTGTCTGAAAATTTCATATTCGTAAAAATCTGGGATTCATTGTCATTCTCTATTATAAGAAGGTTAAATCAATTTGGCACTCTGTGACGAGTGATAGTTTATGTTCAAATTTCCCGCGCTCACTCCTCCTTCAAGCAGTTTCGGCGAACCGGTGACTTGTTTTTGCCATTTCGAGTGATTTGAGGAAGTTCAGTAGTAATTTGCAGTTTTTAGGATTTTCAACGACTTGGGGATTCTTTCGCGTGATTCAAGAGATTCTCTGGGCCTCTCGGCACTCGAAGGCATTCTTTGATTAATTTCTGGACACAGTATGCTGATTGTAAGTTTATTCTTGTGATATTGTTGAGAAATAACCTCAAAATAAAACTGGATTTTTCATTCTTTCGGAATTTATGATTATTTGAAAAGATTTTGGATCATTTTGAAGATCTGAAAAAATTCAAGGACATGGATATTGAGGAAAAAACAGTTTTGTAGGATCATTAGAAGATGGAGAACAAGAAAAAAATTGAAAAAATATTTTCGGATTAAAAAAAAAATTGAACTGTCAGAAATTTCTTTAAAAATTCAGAAACGTTTTCCAACACTCCCCCGACCTTCCTAACATCCATTCCACCCTCCACTCCAACACATTGCTCCGAAATAAGATTTTTGAACCCCAAAGATCGTAAATTTCAAGTCATTGAAAAAAGAGCCTTCTTCGAAATAAAATTCTCCGAATTTTTCCATTCGAATCGGACTGTAGGAAAAATCTGAAAAAATTCTGAAAAATCAAGCATCACTCCCCGAACATCCCCGATTTTTCTAGCGCCTCTGCCTTTATGTTTTCTCCCCAACAAAAATCACTAATCGCCTAATCAAGCGGGAGAAGTTAATTCCCCGTTTCAGTTTTTCCAAAATATCTCGAAATCTATGAAAGATAGACAAATTTTCTTAAAACCTTTTTTGTAGCCCTCATTCCCCTCTACAAAAAAGCTCCCACGAAAATTTTCCTATCTCCCATAGCTCCAAAGATATTTCAAGAAGACCAATTCAACTCCAAAATTTATCGATTTCATTAGAACTAAAAACGTTCAAAAAACATTCCTAAATTCTGTTTTAGGTGACAATGGGTAAATTAATATTGAAACAAACAATCTCAAGTCACCGTGGCAGAATATGGAATGTTTCTTGGCATCCTACAACCTCAACCCTAGCATCCTGCGGTGAGGATAAAACAATACGTATTTACACACTCGAGGGTGAAAATTATGTTATGAAATTGATACTCGCTGAGGGCCATAATCGCACGATACGTGAAATATCATGGTCACCATGCGGTAACTACATTGCGTCGGCTTCATTCGACGCAACTACAGCAATATGGGAGAAGAAAGGAAATGAATTCGAGTGTTATGCAACACTCGAGGGCCACGAGAACGAAGTTAAGAGTGTTGATTGGTCAAGTAGTGGACAATTAATAGCAACGTGCAGTCGCGATAAATCTGTTTGGATATGGGAGTGTAATAATGATGAGTACGAGTGCGCTGCTGTCATCAATGCACATACACAGGACGTTAAGAAGGTAAATTCGAAGGGTGAACATTGTTTTATTGGAGTTTTAGGGGTTTCTTGATTTAAATGAGTTTGTTTTGTAAATATCTTGGGAATGAGTGGGTTTATCAAAATTTGTCAGGAGACATTTTTCGGAGAGAATTCAACGCTCTACAAAAAAGGTCTCTTGACATTTTTTTCTAAACTCAATGGTTTTTGAGATATTTTCAAAATAATGAAAATTGATAATTTCATTGTCCTTTTTTTTATCAAAAATTTGAGTTTTATTAATTTATGAATATCATTGGAATGAGAGGATTTATCGGAAAATGTCAAGAAATCGTTTTCGCAGAAAATTTTACCATCTTCAAGAAAGGTTTCTTGATAAATTCTTCTAAATCCAATATTTTCCAAGATATTCTCAAAATAGACTGGAGCAATTCTTTTCTTTGACTTTTCTGTTCTAAAAAATTTCAAGTGAATTGTTTTGCACATATCTCCGAAACGAGCAGTTCTATCAGAATTTATCTGGCGATCTTTTTTGTAGAAAATTTAACGCTCCACAAAAAAGGTTCCTTCATAAATTCTCCTAAACCCAATATTTATCGAGATATCGATGATAAATTTGGTTGAGCTTCGAAAAAAAAAATCGAGGAAACAGACTAAAGAAATTATTTTTATTCATCCGAGAATATCTCGGAAACGGTTGGGTTTAAGAAAAATTATCAAAAGACTTTTTTTGTAGAGAATTTCATGCTCTACAAAAATCGTCTCTTCATAAATTCTCCTAAACCCAATATTTATCAAGATATCGATGATAATTGTGAAAAATTCCAGGTAAGGTGGCATCCTCACGAAGATACACTAGCGTCAGCTTCTTACGATGACACAGTAAAAATATTCAAAGAGGATTCGATGGACTCTGACTGGACCTGTGTTGCAACACTCGCCTCACACACCTCGACAGTATGGAGCTTATCGTTCGATCAAACTGGCACGAGACTTGTAACGTGCAGCGATGACAAAACATTGAAATTTTGGAAGGAATATAAACCAGGAAATAGCAAAGGAATTCCAACGCCAGACAATTTATCAGTCTGGAAAAATGTTTGCACACTTTCTGGTTATCACACGAGAACAATTTACGATGTTGATTGGTGCAAAAAGACGGGATTAATCGCGACAGCGTCCGGTGACAATACCATAAGAATATTCAGGGAAGAAATTGATTCGAATTCGGATGAACCGGTTTTTAGTTTAATTTCGTCGGTTAATAATGCACATTCGGCAGATGTTAATGCTGTTAAGTGGTCACCAAGTAAGCCTGGGGAACTTGCCAGTGCTGGTGATGATTCCAAAGTCCAAATTTGGTACTACAGTGACTAATTTTTTTTTGATCGATTTTACTAAATTGTACAGAAGCTAAGAAATTATTAATAAAAAAAATTGGACTAAATAATTTGGGGTTTTTATTTTGTAGTAAAAAGGCAGAGTGATGGAAAATTTTGAAAAAAATTGGAGGTTATGAGGAGAGTATTGAGAGTGTTCATGAATTTTCTTAGATTTTTTGAAGTTTATTTTGGGCGGGAAAAAAATTTGAAAAGCTACTCAAATGTAAAAAATTGATCTTCAATCTTCTTTCCATCAAGAAGTGGATTAAAATTGTGAGAAAAATTAATTATTACTTTTTTTTCATGTAGGTTTGATTTTAGATGATTTTTCAAAGAATTTCCAAACTTCTCATTTCAAACTCAGCTCTCCAAAATTAATTTTGCTAAAT
>JABSMS010070272.1:0-20341 GCA_018902275.1 Aleiodes sp. PSUC_FEM 10030003
CAAAGAAAAATAAATTTTTTATATTTTTGAAAATATATTTATTTCCATACGGGTACATCGAGGCTAGCTCATTTCCCACTAATTTAAGTGATTTTTAGTGCATTTTCACTGGTTCTTGAAAGAGAACCAGGATAATCGTATGTTCTAGGTCCCATGAAAAATAATTTACTAAGTTACTAAAAGTAAATAACGATGAAGTAATAATCCGTAGAGTCTCGGATAAATTGGAATAGATCAGGAGGGTCAGTATACTTTCACCCAGATACTAGAAGAAGGTTAGCTACTTGAAACGCGTACTACGATTTATTGTGGCTTTTCTTGTGCGCTAAAGCACACTACGTACAGCATACCTAATGCTCAACGTCTCGGACAAGCCAGACTGAATCATAAATCGTACCCACACTACTTTTCTTTTCTTCTTCTTTTTTTTTCATTATAGTCTTATTTCCTTTTTCCTCTTTCTCACTTCATCCATCTTTTACAATTCCCCCATGACGAATTTCCGTAATTCACAAGTTTAAGTTTGAATCCGCAGCTGAGTGGAATAAAGAGATAACTGTACTTTACAGTGGCCCAGTATATAGTACTTTGTAGTTAATTTTAAACTTGGTTCAGAAGGATATTATGATGACATAGTTCTGAATACTTTATTCAAAAGCAAGGGAATTCCCAATTTTGTATAATCTGGATGAATCGTTCATTTCAAGTTTTGATAATATACTCTATTCGCATTATTTCGAATTGAACTATCTCATTGATAGCTTTTTTATTAGATAATGTGAGCAAGGTTTCGGGGTATCGTTCGAAATTGTAAATCTCTCATACTTTGAGTTTCAAGATGATTCAATTTATAAAGATAATCTCTACTTATCCATTTTTGATTGAGTTAGAAATATTAATTCAAGGACTTACCAGTTTCACTGCTTCATAATCCCGCTTTCTCAACAAATCCATGAGTTTTTGTCGCTCCATTTCTTCTTTGGTAACATAAATTTTACACTCTTGTATTTGAGAAGCTTCTCTAATGCGAGCCTCGTAATCATCACTAAGAACACTGTTAAAATTAAATGGTTTCTGGTAACTATTAACTCCCGTACATCTAAATATCTCACTCTTCTTATCTTGAGGCAAATCTTGATGAAAACACAAGTTCTTCACTAGAACTTCACTTACTGAAACCTTTGTCTCATTCTCGGGATTACATCTTTCGGATCCTGTTTCCTCCAACTTGAATCTTTCCTCATCCACTGTTCTCTGTTGCAAAGAATCGCTCCCTTTGATTTCGAATTTCCCTCCTTCTTCGAGAGCTGCTGCCAAGTCTCTTTCCAGCCTTAGTGTGTTCATTGCCTCGTAAGAATTCTTTGAAATATTTTCAAGTGTTTCATAAGTTGGCTCTTCGTCCTCCTGATTTTCCAAAATTTTCGGTTGGAATGTTTCCAAACTTCTGGGAGACTCGTTTCCTTTGTTATCAAAATTCGTATTCTTTGGTAATCTTCTTTGAATTTTCAGGCACTGATCTAATCCAATTTCAGGATACATTTTTGATTTAATTTTCGTACCAGAATCATCGATAGTATGAAAACTCTCGCCATAAGCAGATGATTTTACGCTCGGCTCTAATAAGGTTCTAAGATCATCGGCATGTACAACCTCCGGTCTCAGTGACTTCTCATAAATCTTCTCGACATCCCTAGCATAATGAGCACCGCTGACAGAACCATTTACAACTGTCTTGTTAGGCTTAAAGCTAGAACAACTACTTAAATCTGATCCATGATTCCGTCTAGGTGGTGCTGGTGGTCTTCTGCAATTATTATCATCAGGAGTTAGTAAAACTTTATCTTCCTCATCTTTCTGTTTAATTTCTTCCACCTTGTTCTGTCTCACAGGTCTACTTTCACCAACCTTATTTGGCATCGTACGCTCAGTACTACGTGCACGTTTAAACGAATATCTCGAGGTCAACCTGCATGCACCGTTGCTCTGCTTACACTTAATACGAGAATTTTTATCATCCGTCTGCCTCTGTGGTATTCTCGAGGTCATCGGGTTCCCAGTAACAGTATCATTCTCAACTTTAATGCGATTTCTTATGTACTCTCTGTAATTCACGTTACCAGTATTCACCCCAATGCTCACACGCTCAGCCTTCTGATCTGACGACTCTTCGGAATTTAAAACATCACAGCTTGTTGTACCGTTTAGACGCGTCTCCTTCGGGATCAATCGTCTTTTTTGCTCAGCACTGCTGGTCGATCTTGTTAAAGAAATACGTGGGGCTGGGATCTTATGCTGCGTTTGACTCTGGATCAACCATTCGTCAACCCGTTTTTGTACTTCACCTTTATGAAGCAAGATTTCAGGAATTTGTTTCGATACCATTACTGGTTCGGTTTTTTCTGGACTTCTCTGAGTCTTCCTATCCCGAGATCTTTGACGTACTTGTGTCTGCTGATTGACCTTTATCATCTGTCTATCGTTTCTCTGTTTTCGACGCTGATTCATAATGGATTCAAAATTTGTTACACTTACACTGGATCCTGAGGATCCACTGCAGTCCAAATCCTCGAATTCGTCCAAAATATTGTTTACAGATTGTGTATCTATTGAACTCGTGCTCTTTGATTTGTTTGGAACTCGTGGAGCACTCTCATCGCTACTTGAGTATTGGTTGGGTGTCTGTCTTTGGTACTTGACGCGAGGTTTTGGTTGACGTTGTCGCTGAGGCGCATTGTTCGGTTGAAGCGGATAGAATGAGAGACTCTCAGGATGCTGGTGCTGAGTTGAATCGATACGCCTCGGGGTCACCCTGTGACGTTCGATGATTGGTTTTTGATAGTAAACTGACTCGCCATACATAAGTTCTTCTTTTTGAAGAAGCTTCGAGCGCCCCAGGCGACTGGGGGGTGCTCCCTCCTCGGTCATCTTTGTTGGTTGAGGGTTTTCGATCACATTTTTGAATCTGGAACAGAATAGAAGAAGAAAAAGGAGTTTGAATTTTTACCTCCGGGGCGATCTGCATAAAACAACATACATCGTGTTTGATGTGGTAAATTTTGTTGTTTCATGCATTTTCCTCTTTGATCAAATGATAATGTTTTGTTGAACACGCATACATTCTAAACCAATATATTTCCTTCATGTTCCTGTGTCCAGTGACAGTTTTTATTCTCCATTTTTATCAATAGAAAACTATCTAAATACTCTCCAATCAAACTTCCGCATGACTTAAAAATCGATTCACTGTGTGGGTACCATGTTTCCGGCAATAAACCCAATGATACGTGGCTTCCAACGCGTGTTATGAATTTAAAGTTATTTGTTTATTGTGACCATGTATGGCCTTTCGGCTTTTTACTTTCCTCCCCTTCCCAACGCGCATAACCTTTTTCCATTTGGGAAGATAATTCATAAACTAAAGCAATAGCTTTCATAAACTACAGTATCTCCTTCCCTCAGAATAAAAAGAAAAGTTTTAAGAAAGCTAAGTTCTCTCCCCGGATTTCAATGAATAAATAAATAAATTTGTCACTTAGTAATATTTCTGAAATGACTCCTGTGTTTGAGACAATAGACTTAAGACTGGCAATACAATACAATACTGGTTATGAATTTAAAGTAGATTCAAAAAATAAAAGTAAGGACTACCGTTTGGAATTTTTTTTTGGTCAAGCTCAACTGCCAATTTTGGACATCGCTTCGGAGTCAGAGGTAGAATGAAAGTCAATGCATCAAATAATGCGTTATGTACGACTGAAATTGAATGAAATTGAATCGAGTCTCGTGGGTGAATTGTGCGGCGAACATAGGAGCTGAATATAAGAGTCGATACTGACCCTCAGACGATTCCCACGCGGGCTCTCACTACGTAACGATCCCCCGACTCGAATTCAGCTACTTTTAGAATATATTTCAACATATACCTATACGTAAATACGCTTGGGATTATACTGGAATCCATGGTACTACGCTCCAGACTTATCCAATAAATCAGGTGTTTATTCACCAACCCGTTGTCCCCAACATGGTAACCAAATGAAAACCAATTTTTTACCAATTCTTTTTTTCTCATTTTCCAATCAATAAGCAGACTCTTCTATCGAAAGATCCGGAATAAAGAAACTTTGAAAAGTACAGAAAAACCATTCAATCGGTTAGAATATTTATTAATTTTCCAATCAAAAAATTCAGACTTCCATCAATCATCTATCCAAATCACTTTAATTATTCAAATTTTACGATATCCCAAAATATTGGACCGACGCCAATAGATTTTGTTGAAGGGAAAATGAAAATTAACATACTTCAAATTGCCATATACTGAAAACAATGAGGCCGGAATTAGCTCCCAGCAATTTTCAACTCGTTACTGGTACTGCTGTATTTGTAAATGATGTGCGTTTCAACATGGTGAATGGACGCTCACATTTGTTCCTGTTTGCCCGTTTTTCTGTTTCTGTTTTCCATGTACGTAGACGATTATACAATGGATTTTTTTTTCATCTTCATTGTGTGGGCGGGAGACCCCATTTACAAAACGCGCGCGATCGATTGATCCCACCTATAATACACGCAGGCCTACGCATTCCTCGTTTTTATTACACCAGCGTCTGAGTGAGATGGGTACCGGGATGTTTTGTACTTTTTTCACATTTTTAAATTCATTATTATCGCAAAGAGAGAAAAACATTGCTAATTTGATTTGAATGAAGATTTTGCGAGGAATAACCTTCATTTTTTTTTCATTGGTAAACTATTAGATACTTTCCAGTGATGAAATCTCTTGAGAGTCCTTTCAAGAAGCTGATTCGACTATTAAGGATCATGTGGGTCATTTTTACCTGCTACAAAACGGATATACTAATAAATTGCCCCTATAATGCTAGCGAGAAATACTTTTTTTGTCAATATTTTTTTTCATGTCTTTGTTGATCGTTTTATTCTTCATCTTGCGAGTTTAAGTCGAGACATCCTGTGTTATTGCACAGAAACTGCGCACACAGTCTAACGTAGTGTATAACATTGAAGTGGATCTGGTCTGGTGGGATACATACACCGGAGCGAATGATATCGTCTTTCCTGCAGCCTCGGAGCCCGAGGATTACTTGCTACAGGTGTGTCGGTAGTTAATAGAGTTAATACAGTGGAACAAAATTTACAGCCCGAGAATTTGCTTCAGTTCTTCATCGAAAAATCTTCGTTATTATGTCAGAAATGTGAAAATAATTTCAGTTGAAAGTATGAGATTAAATGGAGAGTGTAATGGAACTTTCGCGGATAGCGTTTTTCGAATACCTTTATTGAAACGTAAAAAATGAAAATTATATGGAATTTATGTAAATGGAGTCAATTTTCTTTTTCATCTCAATCAATTTTTTTAGCCGCAGGGAGAAGGTCGCCTTCCTTCTCGGTTCATTGTGAATATCTTTGGCTCTAATTATCGTAACGAGTAAGAGCTTGTAAATGGAAGACGAGATTCTTTTCATCAGTGTCGTTCGTACTATATCGATTCTTAATGAAGATATGTACAATTTAATAACTGATTTTCTACAATGAGAAGGTGGCGGACCTTTTATTGTCGAGAAAAATAATTAAGTTCTAAAGAAATTTGAATAGCTAAATTTATTCGCATTATTTCTGCCAGACTCCCCTTGTTTCGAAGACCTCTAAAATATTGGACTCCGAATGCTTTTACAATACACCGTTATTTCTAAAAATAGCAATCAGCTGTTGAAGAATCTCCATTTATTAGATTAAATACGAATATGTAAACTTTTTTCCTCAATAATCATCTGGAATTGAAAAAAAAACGAAAAATTCTAGAATAAGTGAACGCGGTCGAGGATAAATGGGCAATTAGCGATATTCATTCTGTCCACGTGGGCGAATTCAGCGCAAGGAGAATGAAGAAAAAAAATTTAATAACGAAGAGGAGCTGAGAATCACGTGAAATAATCATGGAAAAGACTCTCATAGCATCGATATTCGTATGAACCGAGTCGACATCGAGTGAAACGTGTGGGTGACGCTTAAACCCTCTTAACCCTTCAATTGATCGCACGACCGATTCACTAATCCGATTGTACGCTCGCTTCCGTTATGTGACGCGTTGGAAATAACACGATTAAAAATAAATTTGATGGAAAAATCAAAAATTATTGGAATAAGATTAAAATTATAATGATGTTACTTAAGATGAAGGTTCAATGAATATTAGTCGATTTTTACAAGAGAAGAATACTTTTCAACAACCATTGACATAATTCTGAATTTTCTTTTGTTAAGTTTAAGAATAATTACGAGTAAAGAGTTGAAAATTAAATCATAATGAACTCCATTTCTTTTTCTATGGACACTTCTTTTTCCTCAGATTCATTAAGACCTTGATAGTGAAGAGAATTAAATGAAAAGGTCTATAAAGATAAAAAAAAAGAAATTACACAGAAATAAAGAAATGAGGAAGAATAATGAATGAGAAAAAAGGACACTGGGTATAGCGTCTTGCTCTCACTTCCGAGAACGGATCTTCGAGGAATGCCAGGGCCGTCACAATACACTGGAAAGGGTCGACTCACCTCTCTCTCGCGTGAAACGAAAAGAAAAAAACATTTTTCTTAAAAAAAACTTCAATAATAAAACCACTTAACTCTTCATTTATTTCTCACTTCTCCTTGATATCTTTTTTTCCTTTCATTTCAACTTGTTACCCTGAAAATGCCGGTTTCACTTGAGTTCACAATTTCGTTTTTGTGAATGAAAAAGTGAAAAAAAGAGGAAATAAAGGCCAAATTTAGTGAGAGTTTTCGTGGTAGAGATGTTATTACTATACGTAATGGTCGAGGGATCAAAGAAAACTTGATTTTTTTGCCAGGATCGTTGCGTGGGTCGAGGAAAGAGCCCCTTCTGCGACACATGGTGGACCCCCTCGACTTTTCATACAAAAACCGAGAGGAGCCAGAGAAAAACATCAAATCAGTTCCTCCAAATTCCAGGAATTCCTAACAATTCGAGATTCTTCGAAAAAAAAGTGAAACTACAGTAATTACCCTGAATATAATGAAGACGATCTCCTACAATTTCATGAAAGTTTTTGACAATGAGAATTCTGGACCGCAATTCTAATCAAAGTCAATATACAAAGTGAAACATTTGAAATGCTCAGCTATTTGAATCAAACCACACACAAGGAGTAATAATCAAAGGAAAGCATTAACGTATCTGGTTTAACTCGAGTTTCTGAACGAAACACTCGACAACAAGTGCATTCACGTAGATAGATAGACGAGAAGTCTATTCTGACGTATTGTATGGCCTGTAGAGTCTAGATTCTAAAGTTATACTTGAGGCATGTATACGTCAATTCTCAATTGTCTAAAGCACTGAGTAGAGAATTGAAGTGAGAGAAGGGTGAGAAACGTGTACGATTGCTTCACAACACTTGAAAGCCTTGCCCGATACGTATGTCCAGCTGTTGTGAATGAGGAGCTGTTCAACGATAACCGATAAAATGTTCCTTGAACGTGAAATCTCAGAACGATAAGAAAAACTATTTTATTTATTTTTCTAATATATTTTCTCTTCATTATCAAATACGTAGAGTTTAATATGTATTTTTTCATTTTCTCACAATCTTTTCGAAATTACACCAGAAATATTTCATTGACTATTCATGCCATGTGCTGGCACATTTATTAGTCTCTTGGGTTTATGCATCATTTATCCACCTGCTGCATGAGTCAATGAATTAAAAAAAAAGATAAATAAACTCGATGAAATGCGACGCAAAAAATATCGTTTCTATTTCGCATGGTGATGCATGAAGAAGACCTATCCATGTTCCATTATTAATTTTGCTTTTTATTCACTACAAAAAAAATGAAACTCACCAAAATAAGAGAATTAAAAACTCCATTGATTTCACAAAAGAATTCCACATGAAGCCACTCAATTAATTAAACAATGAAACAGACACAATAAACACTGATAACACAAATATTGTCACTCAGAGTTAACCGTCGAGATACCACCTCTATTTTATTTATCAAAATGTACAAACTCGCACAGTTTCGGAGTAAGCTATCTTTCGTGTTGTGGGATCGATGACTTCCAGCCGTCTGTGGTACCAAAGATTGTATGTTTCAATGTTCTATTCTTGGATTATTTTATTCCGCTCGTTTACATTTCTCATTATCATTCACAAATTGTCACTGGTAAATTTCAATGCGAATGATTTTGGAAAGTTATAAATCTTTTTTTTTTAATCGGAGAAGACACAACAAAATTATAAACACAGTGTGCACTCATCGGGACTCTCGAGTAAACTGCGAGACGCTACTGGGGTACATTCAGGCCCCAGCGCTGGACCCCCACGTGGGCAGGCCCCTACTCCTTCGGTTCTATTCACCAATTACACTACTGCAAGCGCACTGAATAAGT
This sequence comes from Aleiodes sp. PSUC_FEM 10030003, assembly GCA_018902275.1. Taxonomy (NCBI): domain Eukaryota; kingdom Metazoa; phylum Arthropoda; class Insecta; order Hymenoptera; family Braconidae; genus Aleiodes; species Aleiodes sp. PSUC_FEM 10030003. The sequence continues at coordinate 8,437 of JABSMS010070272.1, forward strand.
TTAGACTCTTAACTTTAATTTTTTTAAATCCTCCAACCTTTACATTTGTTAATGTGGCAAATTATTTCCATCGAGTTTTATGACGAAGAATTAGAGGTAAATGAAGAAACTCATTTCGGAGCATGAGAGAGGGGGAATAAATGATTTTAGAATGGTGGGAGATTACAATTTTGCGGAGATACAGAGAGGACTTTTCAGTTTCACTGTAGTACGTAGTAGTATTATGACTGCATTTCTGTTTCTCTCCAGTCAACAGTTAGCTTTGAAGTATTTTTAGAGGTTATTTGTGTGGTTACATTGTTGGAAACTTTTGTAGACAGCTCTTTTTCATGTTTTATTTTTTGAGAATTTTGAGGAGAATAAATGTTTAGATAATTTATTTGGGTTTGTATGAGTTTGAAAAATAATGTTTTTGAATTTTTAATGCTCTTGAAGATTTTTTTAGTTCTCTACAGGATTTATGTGTGTAACTTTAAAAGTTACTCATATTTTCCAGTATTCTTTTGAACTTTAAATTGTAGTTTGATTTGTTTCCTGGAAGAAAGTGGGGTAACATGGAAATTCTAATGAAACAGTTAGAGATAGAATTTTTCCAACGATTTCATTGAAAAGCTGAGAAAATTTCCGATGAAAAACATACATTAGAATTGAGTTTTCCTTTCGACGCTTCCGGTCGAAATTTGAAAATGGTAATTTTTGAATTTTTTGAAATATTAGCATAAAAATGAAAAATTTTGAGAATAGAAAAAGTAAGTTTTCCAATTTTTTGGCAAAAACAGTAGGATTTGCAATAATGATCGAAAATCAATTTCGTTCTATTTTTATCCATCGGAAATTTATTCAGTTATTTAATAATAACCTTTTCCAGTATCTAAACAAGTTAAATTCAATTCAAAACTGATTTTATCTCTTCACAAATAATCAAATACAGTAAGAACAACTTAATACTTTTTTCAAACCTCTCAGACTAATTTTCTTCAATTTCCCATTTTTTCAAATATTTTTCTTCTACTTCTAGCAAATCTTGAATGATTCCGAGCACTTGTAGAGAAAAAGTTTATCCACTTATCTGAGCTAACGACGAGATTTCTTAGATATAGTGAGTTTGAGCTAGTACAGTAGTAGGCAATCAAGAACTCCAATGTGTCATTTATTAATTTTTTTTCCTTTTCTTTTGTCCCTCTTTCCTTTTTCAATTTTGTTCTCTTTTTGTTTCTATTTTCTCTCACTCTCTCTTCTTCTCCATTCCCGCGGGCTTCGCATGTGCTAGCAACGAGCCGTGGGAGATGAGAAAATGAAACGAGCACAAGCGTCATCTTGGGTGCACATTGTTGGTGTGTATGTTTCGCGAAAAATAGAAGCGAAAGAAACCAATAGAGAAGAGAAAAATATATTAAAATGAAAAAAGGAGAATCTTTGTCGCCACTATATAACGGTGATCACAGGGTAAATGTATATACTGCTAACCGGAAGAGATCTCGTTCGTGGTAGAGAATTAGGTTCTATGAGGTTATCGCCTTGGTCAACCCAGATTATAACGGAGAATTATTGAATACGCTGTACAACCCTAAACCCATTCCCTCAATAAATAATGAAATAGTAAACTCGGCTGAGACGAAAATTTGTTGATCTATTTCCGAACACAATTTATCCATTGCAATTTTTTTATAAAATTAAGATAAACAAATTGAGTTGAAGTTCGTATGTGCTGTTAAAACAAAAAAGGGGGACTTCCATTCACTGAAACAACTGGGTGGAAATCGTGAAAGACTTGAATAGAATCCCTGGTGGTGAGATTTTGCACGGATAGGTCCTTCCGTCAACGGTTACGACAATGGTGATTAACGTTTCTGAACAAAAGCAAATGCTTTGACCACCATGAATATGCCTATCCGTACCTCCTGACCGTACACCAAACGCGTGGCGCTATTGTTTTAAACCGTTTAAATAACACAACGTCTACAGGAATAATCGTACAATACTCTACTCCACAGTTTACTGGCTTTATCATATTGTTTATTATTCTTTCGTAATGTTCATTCACCAGGTGAGAAAGATTTTGATATAAAAGAAATCGTTCCATGATTATTTCTTCTTTCGAGAGTGTGGAAAAAAAACATCAATGCGAAATAAAAAGACCAATTTCTTTATAGGAGGAAACCATGTTGAGGTAAAGTTTATATTTGTTAATAAAAAAACAATTGAGCTCCTAACCAGAAGGTAAAATAGAGAAACTTTCAGTACCAATACGTAATCGAAACGCACTGCACATTCGAACCCATAAACTGATCGTATCCCCAAAGAGTTTAGTATTTATCACAAGTACGTGACTTAGAGGATTCAACGAGATTTAGAGAAGCATTTTTGAGTTCAGATTTGTGTTGTTACTGATACCACAGACATGCACATTGCCACCCTTTCAAGGAGAAAAAAATAAAAAAAATGGTACAAAAAGAACCATTCTCTTGTCGTTTTCTCTGTATGGAACCCGTGAGAAACTGACTGAGAAAACCTGCTATTCGATGGTTATCGAACGACGTAAGAAGAACGACTTGTTTCTACTTCGGAATTTCAATGGCTCTGATCGGAAAGAAGTCATTGGTAGTAATTCTCCATGTGTGACACATGTCCAGTATTGCAGAGAAGTTGTTACAATATTTCCATTTGATTCGACAAAAATAATAAATTAAACCTTTGAAATTTCGCTGTGGAGAATTAAATGAGAAAATGTAAATTTTTAGATAAATAAAATTATAAATGTGTATCGCACTGGGTCATCGGGGCATTTTAACGGTGAAAGGACCTTTCTCCATATTTCATAGTTAACTCTCGTGTAGAACTTCATTCGAGAGCAGGTGATACTCAGCCAATGTGAATTATGCTTATAAATATTTATGAACACTAGTCAATTAGAAAATATATGGCCAATTTAGCTAGTCAATTTGACTAAGACAAGTGTCATGTGGTTTTATTCACTTAAATCAGATGGTAAAAATGGTACATTTATGCAGACGGCTTTTGGTATTAGGGACAATTCCTTGCTATCATACACTTCTTTGGCATTTTTGAAATTCTTCATAAATAGACTACTTTGACATATCAAAGGTGGATCCGAGGCTATCGGTGCACCGTCAGCGTCTATTAACCAGTGCTGAAACAGGAAAATTCAAATGCATTGGTAATTTTATGGCAATAAAGTATACTAGATAGGTTATTGCTCATTAGGGAAATTAACGTTTTTTCATCATTATCAAAACCACATCGGTTCGTCTCTCATCAATGGAGTTATTTTATAATTCCATTGAGAGAAGGGAAATTTATGTAATTTGGAATGTCATTTGTGTGGGATTTTATACATTTTTTATAAATCTGATTGAGAAATATTCACCTGCTTAAAAGGACAGGGAGTGATAAATCTGTAGCCGTCATCTTCAGCGTTCATAAAATACCCACGCAGTGAATACATTTTCCCCGGTAGCACATTAAGTTCACCAATTGGTTCGTTTAAATTTCTAAATACTATTCGTTTATTCAGAAGGTCGTTCACTAATTTATCCACTGATGAAGTTTTACCTGCAATCAAAGTTGAAACATTTATTTTTTATTTCAATGTATCGTTAATTTTTTTCCTTCAAACGAGAAGATTTTCAAGGAGAGAACTAACGAGTCGATTTCCCCGATAAGCTTCTACTTCTTCGAGGTTTTACGTGCTGTTTCTTATTTTTTTTCAAATCCCCCAAGGATTCTTCCGAATTTTTTAACTCCTGAACTATATATTTTGTGTCTTCACTTTCAAGTTTGGAATGTTTGCTTTCTCCGTATGATTTTACACAAATTGTCTGCTGACAACTTTTCTTCTCATTAATGAGACACATCTGAATGAATGTTTCATGATTTAAAAAACTCTCCAATTATTAGCAAGAATTCTATAAAAATAACCTAGATCAATTACTTTCGAGTCATCAACTGATTTTTTCCTCTTCCTCCAAATTGCTTTTGTGCACTCACAGCAGGCCGCGATTGGATATGTTAAGAAGAAAACTAAATTGAGTAGAAACTCCAATTTTCTAAAAATACAAAGCAAAACTGCAATTTCCCATTCTTTCGAAAATTTTCGCCATCATAATTTTCTAGAGTTATTTTGAAGGCGCGAAGGCATTTTATTCATTCTATTCAGAGGAGAAATTTGTATTCTACCTGCTGCATATTCGAATCGTGCGTGGACTACAGTCTGAATGAATTAAATTCTCTTTGTCACTATTCACCAAACATTTGCACCTTGAATCAGTTTTGTAACACTCGTCAATTTTGGCTCCATCTAAAAGTGTATCCAAGCCCCACTGACTAAGGCCTGGTACTAAAAGTCCAATGAACCACTTTAGTATTCCTTGAAAAAATTAACTACTATTAGGGCAAATAGACTGCTGAAAATGATTGGTATAAATATTTTAACTGTTCCCATAACTATAATTAAAATTTAAGACGATAAAAGATAGCATATATCAAATGCTTTCACTGCATAACAAAAAGAAAATCGTTGGAAAATTTACCCTGGAGACTAATCTTTCTCTTCCAGTTCTTGAGATACAAACAATGAACGTTTTTACTCTGAAAAATTCGTGTTTGTCATATCTACTCAAGCAGTCGAGAAAAATGAGTCTTCAGGGTGTGTTTTCCGTTGGAAATGTTCTTGAATATCCAATGAAGCTTTCTTTCAATTCTCTATCTCTTCAAACTATGTAGACATTCAACTCGAAATACTTTTTGAGAGAACATTGTTACCTAAACTGAGTAAAACCACAAGTCCAAGGGCACTTAGTATCAGAACGTCTTGAAGAACGTTCATTAGCATGAAATATTATCTGAATAATTGCCGTTTATTAAATGTATGAGTGACATTTCTGGAATTATATTGATTAATCTGTCGAGGTTCAGGTTATGGGAGCATTAAGAGTGATTAGTTCAAGATTAAAAACAAATGAATAAAATAATATAAGAGAGAGTGGGGTGAAATGGTATTTCCGATGGAAAGTTTTGAGACATTATGAGTATAAAATTATTGACAGATAATGGATCATGTTGTTTTCTTCTCCGATTTTTGTGAAAAATCTTGAAGGGAGAGTTGAGACTTGTTGAGTTCTTTAATTACGTATTCTGTATCTTCTTGCTCTAATTTTGAATTTTTACTGTCTCCGTATGATTTGACTGTTATCACGCGTGGAGTTTCCTCGTGAATCAAGTTATTCTAAAATAATCCCTTTTATGTAATAAAAATAAAAGTAAATTATTATTCAAATAATAACTTTTCGACTGAAAGATCACCTTACTATGGTCACAATGACATCGATCCTTCTTGCATTTTCTTATGCAATGACAAACGGCTGCGCTTGGATAGGCGAAGAAGAATAGAGTATTGAAAAAAAACTCTTGAGCTTTACTGCAAATTCTAACGGTTCTTCTACCAGTGCCTGGATGAATTGGAATCTTTTCATAGTCAGTAACTACGCACCTACATTTCAATTCAGGCTCAAGGTACTCTTCAATTCTATATCCAGAGAGAAGACAGTCTAATCCCGAACGACCAATTGGAGGATAGAGGATCCCGAGAAGCCATTTCATAAGCCCTAAATTATCAGTAGTATTAATTCCCTTATCATATGAAAATCGATAATTCTGTGATCAAATATAATCAATTCAGATAATTACTGAACTATTGAATCGAGATTGAGCCTGATAATTAATCACTAATGGAAATCTTCAATCAAGAAAATTAAAATCTCGATACAAAAGTGATCCTTTTTAATCACAGAATAATTAATTTTTTTTGCACAAGAAAATAAAATACCGAGAATTAAAAAAATGATGAAAATAGCGAGAATTACGAGGAGAATGTCAATGAGAATTCGGAAAAATTCAGAGGGCCTAGTGTTAATGATAGGTACAGTGCCCCGAAATCCAGCCTCATGATAATGCTCAGGTGTCATCGGTGCGCATGAAAATCCATAAGAGCTTTCGCTGGTGCACGTGCAAGTGCAGTGCCACAGACAGAAACAACGATTCATCTTCTGCACTATGATCCTCCTAGCAGCCACCAACTCACCACGATAGTTTATCACTTCAACTGCAAACATTCATCCAAGCGTATATTAGCCGTCCAGCTCAGTGTACAAACTCACATGGGTATAATATTGTTCGTAGGACTGAGGCAAATTGCTCTCAAAGGTTATTGGTTACATAGAATGTTGAGTTGAAATTTCAAATTGAGCTTCACTAGTTGAATGGAAACCAGAGAGATGTAAATTCTTTTCATCTTTTCCATATGGTATTCATAACTGACATAGAATACGAACCTTTGCACTCAAAGTTATCAGCAACAATTTTACCAATCCAATGAAATGTCAGAATAGTATCGTGCTGTGGTGGCACTAGGTGTTTTGAAGTGATTGCATGAGCCCAGGAATTTGGTAATCCCGATGGACATTCAACGATACGTGCTTGATAATTCGAAGACACTAATCCCGTGTTCGTTAGCCTGATTGACAGGTTTATTTTTTCCACTGCTGTCGCATCAATGTGCACCTCAGTTATACGTGCGGATAAACTGTTGAATCATTTAATTTAGTAATAAATTAATATTACGGAGATGTAAAAACACAGAATCATAAATAAATTCATTCTCTTTCGAGAATTTTATTTTTTCCAGAAGGTATGAAACGAAATTAATTAAATTTTTTTCTGTTGTGTACAACTTTGGAATTAATTAAATTCAGTGAAATACATTGTAATTTCAGTGAATAATTGAGATCTCCTTGACTACTCGGATGTAATTTAATTAAAATTAAAATATGGGAAATATTATGATGAAGTTATTGAATTGTAGAATGAAGGTTTTTTAAGTAAAAATCAATACAAACCCAGTGCTAATAACATTATTGTCATCAGCCCTGACCTCAATGCCCAGAGTAGACACGTGATATGTGTTCTGCACTAGTCCCAGATACATTTCTCTTCCGGTAACATCAGTCACGTTGTACTTGATGGGATTGACTGGTACCGTAGCGAAATTGCTTAGGAAGTAGCATCCTGGTAGTCCTGACTGACGGGCATCCTGTTAATAAACGTTATAACAAAACTCATTTTGGTTTACTTTCAAAGTCCTCAACATAAAAAAAAGGAAATTAATGTATTTTTTATTTTTTTTCAAACATTATCACTCTTCCAGAGTGACCTAGTTTCATAAACTGTAGTTTATCATCCAATCAAATCGTTATCATTCATTTTCCAATCGTAAATTTTCAGATAACTCCATTATTTAACAAAATAATAATCAATCTATCTCTTTATTCCATTCAAACACGACATTGCGAAATTGTCACATGACAATTATTCAACCAACGCTGAAAATTCGATACAGTGATATCTAGAATCACTGGATATTGAATTCCCCTCGAGCGTTTCAAGTTTACATTCAAAACTCTACCATATCATGTCGCCAGTATGAAAGGGGCTGATTCCTCAGGCAGCTACCACGTTTATGTGTGCATCGATCCTTCTGCATAACAAAAGCAGAAAAACCGACTCCAGCCTTGTTACACTCACGTCCCTCGCTAGTTATTTCACTCGATGGTATTATGAGGAACTCATTAATTCCTTCTGACTTTTCTTCTTCTCGAAAGATCGAAAAAAGAAAATAAGAATATCAAATCATTTCCATGAATCGGAAATAACTTGAGGAATATAAATGAAATACCTGAATACTGTTTTTTTATGCTTTCAGTGAGTGGTATCAAAAGCCTCTGGCTGTTTGGATTCAGACTGAACTCGGGCTTTTTTAAATTTTTTTCCGTATATGTGAAAACTATCGTCGGAATTTCATCCCTCTGATGTCTCGTAAAAGTTCCTAATCTTAAAAATAAAGTTGTTCTTTTTGTTGTAAATTTATGTCTCCGAACTTCTATTTTTATCAAGAAAATCAGGAGATGAGGCTATTCGAAACTATCCTACAAAATCCCCAATTTTGTAGTCCAGCTCCATTGGGATAGTATTCCTGTCTCGTTACCTCATCTCCTGCTTCATCAACTTTTAAAAAACCTCCATGAAAAAGAAAAAAATATTAACCTGATCATCTCCCCCCGCGTTAAATCTCTCCAGTTTGATTTTCCCCTCTCGCGTTTGAAGAACTGCACGTAAACCGTATGGTCGATAACGGGCTTCTCCAGTTTATACACCGAATACCTTGGGAAATGAAGAAAAAAAAATGATAGATTCTCTGCGTCTTTGGTACGTTCAGAGCTTTATAAATCGTCTTTTGGGATGTTCCACTTCTTCTTCACGTAAAAAAAAAGAATATAAAATAGAAAAATTGGTTTTATATAAATCACTTGCCATAAATCGCTGAAACGTAAACAATGCGCTGACTCGAGATATTTGGCTGGATTCACATTTGGGGGATGTCTACGATCCATACAATTCTGTCCACCTCGGATTTGAAACCCGCTAGAATTTATCCGTCGTTTTTTTATTACTTTTTCATCCTCCAATTTTTCAATATTATCTCGCTTTCTCTCAATTCTCTCTCGTTCGTTCATTTTAAAATACTTTTCTCCACTTTCAGCGACATCATCATCATAAATATTGCTATGAAAATCGTTAAATTTAAGACTCATTAATTGTCTTCGGAAAGGCCACAATTTTTTATTTTCAGCTCCTTGTTGATTCTTAAACTTTTTCCCCTTCTTCTTCTTCCGTTTCTTCTTTCTCTTCTTCTTTTTCTTTTTCTTCTTCAGCCATTTTCTTTTCAATCGTGAACCGGAATTACCTATTTCTCTACTTCTTCTAACTTCATGAGTATTTTCAAAAGCATTCACTGAATTCAGAGAAGAACGATCCCTAGATATTTCAGAAACTTGACTCTTTGAAGAATCTTTCTCTTTGTCTAAGTACCGATCGATTAATTTCCTCCGAAGAGTTTCTTCAAGTGTTTGTTTTTCAAGATTTTTTGGCTCTTTTATTAGTTCACTTATGTAGGTTTGTTTGGGACTGCCTTGGGATTCTTTTATTTCATTTAAATTGTTGGAATTATATGCAGTATTTGTTGAATGGTCGGAAATATTAACTGGATATTCATAATTGGATGTATTTGGCGGATTTCCATGAATATTTGAAGTGTTTTCTGGTCTTATAACAAATTTTTGTAGTCTGATGACAGTGTTAGGTTCTTCGTTAGAATTGGATTCATCACCATTCAAAATTCTTTTCAATTTTTTTATGAATTCCATTACTTTCAACATTTTGTTCAACTGCATGTCTTTATTATCATTAGAATAATCCTGTGGCTCATAAATAACAGTTTCTTTTAAATTATTTTGGTCACTGAGAATTTGAGTTTGATTTATAGTTTCAGGCTTGAAAAAATAATCCTTCGAAGGATACTTTTCCAATTCAATTTTTTCTCTTGATATGTTGTTCATCTCAGTTGAATCTTCGTCGTTGCTGTCAACAAAAAAGGTGATTGTCTCCAGACTATCATCTGCAGGCTCTGTATTCATATTAGATGTCGAGAATAGGTGAGTGGACTGGACGGTTGTTTCAGTGCCAAAGGGACAAGTTGGTTTCGTTGTTGTTTTCACATTTATCTCTTGGGGCGGCGTTACCGACGATTGCTTCTCTACTTTAACGTGTATCAGGGGTACTATCTCCAAATCCCCCAGACAGCCCTTATCTACTTTTTTGGGGGAATTCACTTCAATTTTGTTTGCAGAAGGATTTGACATACTTATCAATCCAATTATTTTTAAGTTTATAGGATTTTCTCCAGATGGTTGAAGAACATTTTCTGGGGATTCCGTCGAGATAGGAGACAATTCTATAGAGAAAGGAGCTTTATCCTCAGATGGTGGATAGGGTTTAATTTTTCCAGGTTTCGTCGTGACAATTTCAATGTCATTTAAATCTATTTGTGGCATCTCATTGGATATTAAATTTTTTGGCAATATTTTTGATATTCTCGATGAATCAGAGCGAATTATTTTATTTGGGTTTTTTTCACGTTGCGAGCGAAGAATTATCTCCTGAGGACTTGAAAATTTTTGCACTGATCTGCGCTTTAGTTTCAATGGGTTAGAGAAATAATTGTTTTGGTTTGAGAGACTCGGAGGAGTATCGAAGGTTATCGATATAGGGCTGTCATTTGCATCCCCATCTATGTGGACTTTTCCTGTTAAGGAAATTACGTAATCTTTCGCTGGAAACTGCTCAGAGTTGCTGGATTTTATTTTCTCCTTTGAGGAAAAAGTATTCTCAGATCTTAAATGGTTTTGATTTTTATAGTCGAGTAATTGCCTCTTAATGAATTTCACCGTGTTAATTGCTTTTTCATTGCTGTCAATATAATTATGCAGTTTACGTTTCATGAAATGTCCGTTATTCTTCACGCCTCTCTTTTTTATCTGAAATCGATCGACAATGATTCTCGGTTTGTAAGTAACTTCTTTAATAGTTGTTTCCTTTTGCTTCGTAATACCCGGGAGTGCCCGCAGTTCATTCTCAAGATATCTCAAATCTTTATTACCAGAAATAAAAGAATGGCTCTCTTCAATTGGCATTTTCCAATTTAACGTCGGTTGAACACTCGTTTTTTCAACTTTTACGTCACGTGATCTCATTTCTTTCCACTGATTTTGTGGTGTGTATTGCAAAATCTCAGTTCTCGAAATGTTTCGATAAAAATTCATAACTGGTGATGTATGAATAGATTCTACATAGTTGGAATCCGTTGTGTACTCTGAATTATGTGCATATTTTTCATTATTCTTGATGCGACTTTTCATTAACAGCTCACGGAGTTTATTCAAATGTTTTTTCTTCCATTTTTTTCCTTTACCACTGTGACTTGGTTTTCGTTCATTTTCCGATGAAAAATTTTCTAACTCTCTCAGAATTATTCTTTTTATGTCAGAGTAAGAAAGAATTGAAGAGTCATTCAAAACACTGCAGTTTGGAGAATTCTTTAGAGGTTTGTCAATAAAGTTATCACTTTTTCTCTCGAAATTTCCGTTTCTCTTGAAATTTAACGTGTTCCATTGAACGTGAGGTTCTTTTCGAGGTATTTTGTCGACTTCCGAGTATTTCGTCGCCTTTAAAGGATCTAGTAGTGATGTCGAGTACGTTTTGTGTGAGTGAAGACCCTCGAAGACGTTCCCAATCGACTTTGTGTCATCTCTGTACCTCTTGTGGTGAAATTGAGGTCCACGGAGAGACGCAGTGTCGTTCCAGACGGGTGACTCCGTTTCGCAAGAACAGCAGAATCCCTTTAAACAATTTTCGAAGCGTTATTTTATCCATAAAAGAAGTTTATGGTGAAAGATCATCATCATTCTCAATTTTTATATACATTATTATCTGATTCTAGTCTATTTCAAGAGGAAAAAATATATTTACTTGACTATAAGGAATTTTCACGCCCTTGTAATACATTTGACCGCACGTTGGATGATTGGAGAAGTCATCACAACCCATAAAACCATTTTTCTTGTTGTTGATTACCTCTTCTGTTGCTTCAGCATTGACTACCTATTTTTGTTCAATTTCTCTAATATTTATTCGTTTCTCTTTGTATTTTTATTTTAAACATTTAACATATTATCTTCCGTCGATGGTTTATCTTTGAGAGACAAACACAGACCGACGGAATCGGGAATTATAAAATGAATTTTCCACCATAGACAACTTATAGCTGGTAAAATAGAGAATTGAACATGATGGTTGTAGGTGCTGTTGGTATATAAAAACTAGCGGTACCGCTGGGTATGTTGAGGTAGGTTCACGTCGGGAATTGGAGCTATCCGCAAAAACACGGAATTTTGGGAAAATTAAAGGCATAAATACCGTAGATTTTCAAGCAAAA
>JABSMS010070283.1:0-20331 GCA_018902275.1 Aleiodes sp. PSUC_FEM 10030003
ATATATATTATTTATAATACGATTTCTTTCTCATAAAAATTAAAAATGCCTTTTTGCGATGGAGTTGATAGAATTCAGGAATTTCAATGGTTCCGGTCGATAAATGAAGAACTTTGTGGCGGGAAAAGATGCAATGCAATCCTAGTCGAACCGATGGTTCTCGAGTTGTTCAAAAAAATTAAAGATTCTCCTTATTAACATAGATAACAACTGAAATAGGATTTTTCTTCAGTTATAATTTTCCCTGTTCCAAATATCTCTTTGTTCCCTCAATAATCAAAACAAAACACCATTTATTAATCGTTAAGAGGTGAGATGCAGTCAGAATTGTCCAAAAAAATTTTTTTTTACATTTTCTTCAAGTATGATGTTTTGAAAATAGAATAGAAACCGTGATAAAGAATTTAATTCTCACATTTTGAAGTAATAGAGCCTTTACAATTCAGCATCACGTGGTACAATGACCGAAAAAAAATTCCAGAGTAAAAAAAAATTCTCAAATAAATTTTTGGTTTGGCAATGAAAATAATATCATTGGAAAATTTGCACGAGTGCGATAAAGATAATTTTCATGTCAAAAATGGATATATTCCATTTAAATATTCGATTCCATGACAATAAAATATGACTTCCGTTACAAACATCGACGGCTTGCGAGGCCTATGGGCTCGTTAAAAAAAATTTGCATGACAATTTTGACATCATGAAAAAAAAAAAAAAAAAAAAAAAAATGACGCAGTTGGAGAGATGTTGTTCATTTCTTTTTCAAGGCCGAATTTAATTTGTTCATGAATTATTATGTTTTTATTTACAGTTAATATTTCTGAGTACTTTACGATCAGTTAATGGAGCATTTTTCACTCGCATTTTCCTCATGAGATCGCGCGACAGATAAGCAATTCTTGGATAATTGTGGAGTTGATGAATTTATGAGCATTTGGAAAACAAGATAAATTGAGATTTGATTTAGCATAAATTTTTCAAAATATCTCGGAACCCATCGGAGTTACGGTATTTTTTATTAGAATTTCATTAGTCTTGTTTTTTTCTACAAAAAAACATCTTAAGAAAATATTTCGTATCTCGCTTCGTTTTCGAGATATTCTCCTAAAACAAACTCCTGAATAAAATCGACTCATTTCGTTAGTTTCTCCCACTAAATTTTGGAGGTTTTCCAACTTCATTAAAAAGCCCGGAAAATTTCCGCTGGAAAATGCTATAATGCAACCCATTTTGCCCCAATAGTTCTCGAGATAACATAAAGGATTGCAAAAAAAATTACAGGAAAATTCAAGAAATTAATTAATTATTATTTATACAAAATAAGATGTAATTAACACTCATCAAAAATCATTGCACATAATATAATAATTGAATTTCAAATTCATTTATAAAAATAATCATTTGCCAGTTGAGTCACTATTTTTTTCCGACAACTTATCCTTAGCTGTTAATAAACAAACTTTTTGCTCATATTTCCCGCGTAAATCTTGGAATAAGCGCAGTTGGGTTTCATATTCATTTTTTAATTCAGCATTTAATTTTGTTGTTGCATTCATACGATTTATCATGTCATCGTGTCTCGTGCGCTCAACAGTAATTTTTTTCTCCATACTGTCAACGTCCTCCTGAAATAATTCAATTATTTAACGATTTAATTAGTTCAAAAATTCGTGAATTCTTCGATTCCTCACGAATTTACCTGTAAATTCTTCACTTCGAGATTACGAATCTCGAGGAGACTCTTCGTAATGCTAATTACTTCCTTCAATGACGATACTTGCTTCGATAGAGCATTTATTTGACACTCCTGATTATTAATAAGGCGACTGCGATCACTCAGTTTTTTATCAGCCTCCTTCAAATTATTCTTCAAGTCTTCAATCTGACGGCGAAGCGACATTTCGTCATCTTTACCGGATGTTATTGCGTCGTAAGAAGCCTGGAGAGCTGATAATTTGGCTTCAGTTTCAGCCAATTTCTTTTTATAATCGTCGCGGTCGTTATCAGACTGAAATAATTTTTTTTATTTTTTGGTTTATATTATTTTTACGATATCTCGGAAAATAAAGGAGATACGGAAAATTTTGAGGAATCCTTTTTTGTAGCTCTGACTTCGCTCTTCAAAAAAGATTTCAGTAAAAAAAATTGTATCTCGCTTAGTTTTTGGGATATTTACAAAAAAGTTCGAAATAAAATCGATTTGTTTTACTTCTTTGTTTCGTTTTTAAAAATATCTCGAGAAATAATGGAGATAGAATTTTTTTATAAAAACCTTTCTTGTAGCTCTGTTTTTGCTCTAAAAAAAGGTGCCGATAAAAGTTCTCGTATCTCGCTTGGTTGCTGGGATATATTTTAACAAACTCCAAAATAAAATGAATGCGATTTATTTCTTTGTTTCTTTTTTTAAGAATATCTCGAAAACTAAAGGATACAAAATTTTTGTAGAGCCCTTTCCTGTATCTCTACTTCCATTCTCCAAAAAAACTCCCTATGAAAATTTCTCTAGCTACATTAATTTCTCAGATATCTCCAAAAAACTCCAAAATCAAATGGTTATTTTATTTCTTCATTTCAGTAGTGAAGAGGTAAAACAGGATAAGTCGATTTTTTTATTGCCGATCTTCTCTTACGAATATCTCGGAAACTAATGGAGATATGCCCTTCTTGCTCAGATGCTTTTTTGTAGAGAATTTCAAGAGCTACAAAAAAGCATTGAAGCAAAAAGGACGTATCTCCACCAGTTTCTGAGATATTTAAGGAAAACAATTGGCAGGGAAAATCGACTTATCCTCTTTTACCTCTTCGCTACTGATTTCGTTTTCTTTAAATATCTCGGAAATGAAAGGAGATACAAAAAAATTCGTGGAGCCTTTTTTCGTAGCTCTTTTCCCCCTCTACAAAAAAGGTTAACACAAAAATTTCTCTATCTCCCCCAGTTTCTGAGATATTTCCAAAAAACTCCAAAATGAAGAGCGTTAGTTCTATTTCTTCACATTTTCTTTTAGCAATATCTCAAGAACTAAAAGAAATACGAAAAATTTTGTAGGAACCTTTTTTGTAGCTCTCTTCCTCCTCTACAAAAAAGATTTCCACAAAAATTTCTCCATCTCCCTTAGTTTCCAAGATATCACTGAATTAATCATCAAAATATATAAATAGTCACTTGTAACGTGGGTTTAACTGCCTCCTTTCCTTCCTCCACTCCATTCTTTTTAACCTCATCACTCTTCTTCAATGGAGTCAATCCAGGCTCGCCACCTGCAGCCATTTCTAGATTTATCTCAAATTCCTCTTTAACATCCTCGGCGATACATGGATCGCCAGGTGCATCACAAATTTCTCCAATATTCGCCGACATTTTTTTACCCAACGAAAGTTTTTTAACGGATTAAAAATAATTTCTTACTTCAATCTCCAAAAAAATTAATTTTAAACAATTGAATATCGAAATCCTGATATTTTCCAAATATTTGAGATTCTACGTGTTACTTTAGGCTGCACAATTCGAAGACTGAATTAAACTGTAGGAGGGAATATTTATTTTTAGAAAATTTTACAGCGGTCACTCTATTTTAGATCTCTCAACTCTATAACAACGCGCAACATCCCACTAATCCATTTACCATCAGAATTAACAATAAATAATCACCAAAAAACCGCGGAAACCCAAAAATATCGATCACCAACAATTAATTCTTCAAAAAACATTATTTTAATCGCTCCCTCCATGTTTCAAACCCCGAAAAATTTGAATCATCAAAAATTCCCGCCACTACCATTCCCAAATAAAACAACACTCCCAAAATGTTGTTTCCGATTTTTTCAACGCATTCCCTGTCCCAAAAAAAAATAATAATTCACACTGAATTTTTTAAAAACATTTTTTCATGAAAAAAAAAAATTAATAAACACACTTTTGACTCGCGCAGCACTCGCATTCGATTTCTCTCAGTTTACCTGAGCTAACCGCCAGTAAAAGCGTGACTGTTTCCATTAAATCAGTGAAATCGCAGGTAATTAACCCGAATAATCAATTAAGTCCTCATTAAATCCCCTGCATAATCGATTTCTCCGAAAAATCCTTGAATTCCCGCTTCGGAAATCGGTTGTTACCCACAATGTCATCATCCTAACCTCAAAACCCACACAAGTCACCCTCAATTTTTTTTCAGATTTCAACATCGGAAAAGGAGGAAACGAGGCGAAAGAGAGCGGATAAAAATCGTCAAAAAAAATTAGTGAGTAATTAAAATAGAATGGAAGAATACGCAAGAGAACCATGCCCATGGCGGATAGTTGACGATTGCGGTGGTGCGTTTACCATGGGTGCAATCGGGGGTGGTGTTTTTCAAAGTATTAAGGGCTTTCGTAATGCACCGAGTGGAATTAACAAACGTTTATTGGGCTCTCTAATGGCGATTAAGCAACGCTCGCCAATAATCGCCGGCAACTTCGCCGTTTGGGGCGGTATGTTCTCGACAATTGACTGCACGCTCGTGCACTTTCGCAAAAAAGAAGATCCATGGAATTCAATAATAAGTGGTGCAGCTACTGGCGGAATACTGGCAGCGAGGAATGGCCTACCTGCAATGGCTGGCAGTGCAATTATTGGCGGTATGTTGTTGGCATTAATTGAGGGAATTGGTATATTGTTTACGAGATTACAAGCCGAACAGTTTAAACCACCTACCATTGATGTCAATGATCCATCGCAGCTGGGACCACCGCCGCAGGGATATCCATCGTAATTTAATTTGGGGTTGATTGAAGCATTGGTTGATTCAATGTGTGAATGACGGAAAAGTTTTATTTAGGGAATTTGATGTTCACGTTGGAGCCTCAATAAAATTATTTGATTTATATAGGTAGTGTTTGATGTAAATTTAAGGATCGAATATAATAATTATTAAGGATTTGAGGTTGAATTGTTTATTTAATTTAGGTGAATTCGTAGTCATTGATTTTGGGGAAAATTGATGATTCAGGAGCGAAGTGGTAAATGGTTGATTTTTTTCTTTTATATTCATTTGTAAATATCTCTGAAAAGAGTGGGTGCAGAAGAATTCATCAGGAGAGATTTTTTGTAGAGGATTTTGAGGGCTACAAAAAAGGTCTCTTGCGAAATTCTCGTGAACTTAACGGTTTCCGAGATAATTGCGGAGTTATGGAAAGTCATTTTAGTAATCGACAATTTGATTTGAATAATTTGAAAATTTTTGTTTAGGTTCTTTTGCTGATATCTTCGAAACTAGTGGGTTTAGAAAAATTTATCAAGAGACCTTTTTTGTAGAGAATTCAATTCTCTACAAAAAAGGTTTCTTGATGAATTCTCGAAAACCTCGTTGTTTCCGAGATATTATAAAAATAACATAAATGCGGTTTTTAATTCGTTTATTTTACCATTTCACTGAATTATCATTTTTTACAATCAAAGATCGTCCTCTTCTTCCTCCTCCTCCTCTTCTGCATAAACTTTCATGTGAATAGGGACTGAGAGATCGAGTTCTTCAAACTTAGGCGCATCTCCTGGTTTTTTATCGCCTTCAGGATCTTGTTCCGTCGACTTTTTCAACATTCCAATCAAGTGCAATTGCTCGATCTAAAGAATAATTTATTTCATTTTTTTTGGGGAATTTTTTAGGATTCAAGAGAGATACAATTCCTGTAGAATTTTTTTTTGGGGTTCATTCTTTTCTACAAAAAAGGTTGTCTGAAAAATTACGTATCTCTACTGCTTTTTTTTATTTTTGTTCATTGAATTTTTTGTTTTTTAATTTTCTCCACTACTTTTTAAGATATTCTTAAAAATTGAAATCAATTTTTTTTGTTTCGAATTAATCTTTTTCTTTCTTCCAATTTAATTTTTAAAAATTGAGGATTATTACTATTATTACCTGAAGAACGTGAAGCTGCTCTTCAATTTGGATTAAACTTTTTTTTAAACATTGCTCCTCCTCAGCGAGTTTTCTCCTGTGCTCCAATAATTTCTGCACACGTTCCATTGTAAGATAACTAATTCAGTTTTTCTTTCATTCTTGATGACAAAGGACAGGTTATGATGAACATTCTAAGTATTTTCGTTCGTTTTACAAGTCAATTTAATCTTTTTGTTCATTGGAAGTCATTTTTATGAATTAATCTCCGACTTGAAAAATGCGTTAATTAATTTTTTGTATTTTATTTTAAATGTTTACTTGGAATGAGAGAACAGTTGTTTATCAGTCTTCAAAATTATTTCCGCGAAACTGCTGAGTGGTGTCCTCTTTCATTATACACATGAATTGAAACAAACAGTGGCAGATGTCGCCCCGTGATAATTTTTTGAATTTTCAATGCTTTGAATTCAAAAGTAACAAAATTGATTTCGAATGCTTCGAATCCAATAGAAATGAAGTTCATTTCATTTTGAAGTTCGTTGTTTGAGAAAATCTCAGAATCGAAGCGAGATATCAATTTATCGATGAAAATAAATTACTTCTTACTTTTAATTTTTGATGAATTTTCCAAAATTAATTACAAGGACATTAATGGAACAGGAGTAAAGGTATTGTACGATTAAAAAAACTATAATTCAATTTGAATTTATTTTTTTATTCATCAAACAAGAACATGAGTGAAAAACACTGTTTAAAAGAAATGCAAACCATCAAAAATTACACTTCATGTTTATCACTTTTAGCTTCATTTCTTGAGATGATCTTGAGTTTATTTATTTAGGGTTTCCACCACCGTATTGTGGATGATTTGGATTGCCTTGGTTGGCATGATTATCAAGGCCAGCCTTTGAACGATCTCCGTGAAACCCAGCTGGACGTCCTTGACCAGTTTTACCATGGTTCGGATTTTGTTGGTTTGCGCGGTTATCTCGGGCATTTTTGTCCATCTGTAATAATAGATCCAAAATAATTAATTACCTTCAAACACGAAATTAATTTCATTTTTTTTTTCATTTAAGTTACGAAATTGGACAACAATTTTCGCACAATTAATTGAAGAGAAGAAATTATATTGAAAAATCGTTTGAACTTATTTTTTTATTAATAGAGAAATTCACCTTTATTTTTTTTTCCTGTTGCGTCGAGGAATCAAAATATTCCGCAGTGTTCTGCACTTGGATTGTTGAACGAATGTGTATGAAAAGGCCTCGAGCGGCGTTTATATAGTGCTGAATTATCTAAAACGAAGGGAATCCCTGGAAGATTCGAAGAAAATACTACCAGCGTAAAAACCAAAAAATCGTCAATTTCGCGGTGAAAAACTCGATCCAACTACCATAATTACCTTTTCCAAATAAAAACATTCAGTCATTTGTTCGCCGATGATTGATCCACTAATTTTATGACAATAACTAAATTAAATAATGCGGAATTAATTATTAATTCTGAATTAATCTTTGAGAAGTTGGTTCAACTATGTTCCGCGTAGAGGTCTCTCTCAATCCGTTCGTGAGACGAAATAATATATTGACGAACGTATTCGTAATTATTTTATCAAACTAAACGATCAATTTATGAAGGAACAAAAATTCGGAGCTTCTTGAAATTCGTGAAGCCTTAAAATCAATCTTCGATGATTTAAAATTCAATAAAAGACAGGAAACTCAATGTTGCCAACTGTTCAACTAAAAAAAGCGTGGATTAGTCACTGCGAGTGCCGTTAGATGGCAGTGCGTGTCTCTTCAACTTGATTTTCTCAGCACTGCAGAATTTAGAAGCGAAAACGGAAGAAGAAAATTATCGTAAATGCCATTTTTTTATTAACTCGGAAATAACTCGGAAATTATCAAGTCTACGGGAATTTGTAAAGTAACCTTTTTTGTAGAGAATTAAATTTCCTATAAAAAAGGTTTCTTGTGAATTTTCTCTAAACCCACTCGTTTCAGAGATATTTGCGAAAGAATGGAAATATTGAAGAAAGGAATAATTAATTTAGATTTTTGTTTGGAATTCTCTTAATTCGATATTTATTCGTTTCTACACATTTTTTTCAGTAATCTACAATCAACTAATAATAAATTCATGACTGATGTCTCGAGGATTTTGCTTCTTTTTTTTTTAATTCAGGAAAAATTAATCCATCGAATTTATTGAAGAAAAATAAATCAATGACTATTATTATTTTAATTCTCTTTGAAATTCCTTTGAGTCTTAATAATAATTAATTACTATACTTAAAAATTACTTGCATTATTATCGAGATGACTTACGACCGGAAATAATATGATGAAAAATCAACATAATCGTTCTACATATATTCATTTAAATTAATATCGCCCTCAATTAATTATTTATTTTATCATATATTTACAATTAAAATTAAATACTCGAGAATAATATTAATTTTTTTTGCAACATAAATCTTTACGTTCCTATAATTACTTAATTAATTTAATTAATGAATTTTTAATTAATTCATCTGATTAATGATTCATTCATGTAATCAAAACTATCACAATAGAGATGAGTACTAGTTGCAAAAAAAAGAAATTTATTTAACTTTCTCTTTCTCTCATTCTTAATTTAAAAGAAAAAAGAATTCTCAAGGTTTTATACAAAACACACACAGGCACAGAAAAATATCAACTTTGCGAGATAACTCCCTGGTAACTTTAGATGTTTGGAAAATTTATTTAAATAATTCCACAGAAAATAAAAAAAAAATCATCAAAAATTTATTTCACTCCAAAAAAAAATATTTAATTTTTCCTGACAAACTTTTCGAATCAATAAATACAAATAAATTTTCCACAACTTATTTATTATATTTACAGAAAAAATATAATCAACAAAAAAAGTTTAGCGATCGAAGAAAAATAAGTTGAACTTTTAAATTTTATTTTTATCATGAAAATGTCTTTTTCTTTTTGGTTATTTTTTTTTTCTCGTAATTTTTACAGTGAAACACGAAAGAGAGTCCACGAAACGAGAGAGACACGCCAAGTGAAAGCCGCGAGATTTTAAATTATGGTTGCGTGATGACGGGGCGCGCAAGGTAAAAACGTTATGAGTGCAGCGGGTGGTATAAACCCCCTTTCTCACTGGCCCTCAACTAATAATCCCATGACAGAGAAACGAGAATCTACTCCGCAAGTCAATGTGAGTATGTTCTCCCATTCATCTCTTCGATTTTTTTTTCAATTCATTTATATTTATTTTCACTATTTATTTCGAGAATGAAATCAACGTGGGTGGAGTAATTAAAGAAATCAGTATTTTCAATTTATGTTGGAGGAACAGAAAATTATAAATTAAATTAATGTTATGGGATTTCTTTGGGATACTCATTAGTGAGTTACTGATTTTATTGAGGAGATCTCAGTATTTTTTTTATGAATTTTGGGGAATTAGAGAAGAATTAGAGGCGAGTTGGAACGATGGGAGAAAAAAGATTTGGAGTTTTCTCCCAATATTTCTGTAATTATTGGATTTACGAGAATGTATCAAGAGACCTTTTTCGTAGAGAATTAAATTCCCTACAAAAAAGGTCTTTTGGTAAAGTCCCTTAAACCCAATCGTTTCCGAGATAATTGTGAAAAACTGCGAACATAATTTTCCTTCATTAAATAAAACGATTCCCACAAAAATTTTCACTTCAAGTTTTTTGCGATTATCCCGAAAACGGTTAGATTTAGAGGAATTCATCAGGAAACCTTTTTTGTAGAGAATTTAATTCTCCACAAAAAAGATGTCTTAACAAAATCCTCCAAACCCAACCCTTTCCGAGATAATCCCAAAAAACTGCAGAAATAAATTCTCGACTCATTTCGCTTTTTCTTTCTCGAATGAAATTCTGTTTTTATTTCTTGCTCTCACTCCAATAAATTCAGGACCAAAAAATCCGACTTAACTGCCCTGAGATCCCCTCAAAACTCACAAAAATCAACGAAAATTGAAATAATCCAGAGCAGTCTTGAACGATGAAAATAACAGGAAATTAAAAACGTATCAATCCTTGGACTTCAGCGATTCTCTACTATTTTCATTCGGATAATTAGTCATATACGTTGCTCCAGCATCCATACTCGATCCAGTCGGTGAATTGCTCGTACTACGTGGACCACAAATACCCGATGCAACGCTCTCACTCGGTATCAGTCCCTCTTTCATCCGTTTTTTCTGCTTCATCCGACGATTTTGAAACCATATTTTAACCTGCGTCTCATTGAGCTGTAACGTGGACGCTATTTCAATGCGTCTCGCCCTTGTCAGGTACTTATTGAAGTGAAATTCTTTCTCTAATTCCGTTAATTGTTTGTTCGTAAAATTCGTACGTCCTGTGTTATTGAAACCACCTGATAATCCTTGTAAATTACCGACTGTTAAGCAATTTACGGAACCGGATGGCGAAGCATAATTCGATTGGACTGTTGACATTTGTACGTTTCCGTATTCTCCGTTGCTAGTGGTTGGTTTTGGCGCTGAAACAGAATAAACAGCAGTTTATTATTATTTTCCTGATTTTATTATCCTTTTATTACTTTCTGGGAAAATTCAGATTCTTATTGACAATTATATTTAAGCATTACTCAACATTGTGAGAATGGGTGAAGTGCGAATTTTTTCAATGCTTCCATTGAAAAGCTGAGAAAATTTGACGTGGAAATGATGTAAAGAAAGTTCATTTTTGCATTTTTTAGAGAATTATTGGTTTCGCTCCGAAATTGAAGGTTTTTCGATTTTTCCTTCGAAAAAATGTTTTTTGAGGATATCTTTGAATCTATTGGTCGTATCGCATTCCAACATCGGGAAAATTCCGTCTCCTCTCATTTCATTATTATATCCATTCTACCCCTATTGTCTCCTGCATAACACAATGCAGTCGAAAAATATCCATCAAAAAAGGGTTAAAAGTACCATGACGCAATATATTTGTTTCCAAAACTGGACACTGTATCCTTTTACCGGAAAAAAGGGATAATACGTTTTGTCTTGTCTAATGCAGCTGGTCAATTTTCCCGGATTCTCCAGGATCCCCGAAAGGGTCAAGCTGGACTTAAGGGGTTATAAGTCGTAATGGATCAGATGTCCGAGTGACGTTACAATAGATTCGATTTATCTGCGCCTCTTTCACCCACGATATTCCCTCAACAAATTACATCAATGATTCCGGATTAAAAATTCATTAAAGTCGTTTCAGTAGCGAAATAAAGAAACAAACTCTGATTTCGATCAAGTTTCCTGGAAATATCTCGGAATCTAGAAGAGATACGAAATTTTTTGTGGGAACCTTTTTTGCAGCTCTTTTTTCGCTCTACAAAAAAGGTCTGAACAAAATT
The DNA here is from genome assembly GCA_018902275.1 of Aleiodes sp. PSUC_FEM 10030003. Classification (NCBI taxonomy): domain Eukaryota; kingdom Metazoa; phylum Arthropoda; class Insecta; order Hymenoptera; family Braconidae; genus Aleiodes; species Aleiodes sp. PSUC_FEM 10030003. The sequence goes on from JABSMS010070283.1 coordinate 11,279, forward strand.
TTCCGTATCTCCCTCCAGTTCCGAGATATTTCCCAAAAACTCCACAATCAATTCACCTTGTCTGATATTTGTACGACTAAATTAAATTATTCATCAACGTAATGAACCAATTTTTTTTCGGTGAGGTGTAAATTTTTATTGGCCTCACATATTTGACTAGTCGAGAACAGAATAAAAATCTACTTATAATTCCGTTGTAGAGAGAAAAAGAGAGAGAGGGGTTAGAGGCCCGTAAGGGCTATTAATTCGATCTAATCTAATCGTTTCGCCATCGCTGACCCACCGAACGACCACAACCATTCTCCCGGACGACGTAATTAGCTTACACATACAACTACTGTACTATAAACCTACTAGTGAATTTATAACTCTACCTTTGTACCAACAATCACGAACTCTGATTTTTCATCTTTTTTTTTTCTTCCAAGAACATTTTTTCGATAACAAATCGCAAGATAAAAGCTTCGGAATTTTGAATTTTTGGATATTTCATTGAAAAGAGCGGGAAATTTAAATGGGAAAATCATTTATTACAATTGATTTTAGTGAATTAATTCAGGAGTTTTTTTTTTATTTAATAATTCAGGAGATGATGCGAAAAATTAAAATGATCATTTTCCAGCTCAAATTTTCCGCTCTTTTCATTGGAGCCGTCGATTTTTTTTTAATTCTCTATCTTTAGTATCCGCAAAATTTTCCTCTAATTTTCACCGAATTATTCAACAAATACCAATAAACAAATGTTTGATGTTACTCAACGTCGAACGAAGCGAAAATAAAGAAATTAGAAGTGACGAAACAACCAGAAACTATCGCAAATTGATGTACGACCTCGAGGAAAAAACTTCGAAACTCATTACCGCTCTAAGTAACAACGTTAGCTTCGAGTGCATCTTTGTGTCTCGAAAAATTTCCCCAAGAAAAATTAAGTGACTGATCTCCATTATTTTTGCAGTCGAAGTGATGAATCCTGTTCCCACAAAACTGCACCTGATTTAATAAAATTCGAAGCTACGAAAATCCGTCTAATTCAATTTTATTAAAAGTTTTTTTTGCCTCGTCAAACAGTAATCGAAGAAATAACGTAAAAAGGACCGTCAATATTTGACTTCAATTTAGATAGCGTTATACCGTGAAATTGTAATTCAATACACTGAAAATACAGCTGTTGAATTTTTTATTAAATTTCTTCGCCATTTTGCGTCTTTTTTTCCTCACGCTTTTGGCTTTCAATAAAAAAAAAAAGAGGCGTTGACAGAAGGGATTACACAGTGAAGTGTAAAAGGTATTGACCAATTTTTTTTCCTGAAGAGCCCGGATGAATGAGAAGAAAGCTTCTTTGGGTAGAGTGGATCCCCTTTTTTCACGTACAACCTTAAAAATCCGCCCTTACCCATTTTATCCCCGCTCTTTTCACGATTGCCGCACTGTTAGTAATACTATACCTAATACCACATTACTCATGGGGTTGCCTGTGTATGCGGAAGCTGGTGTTACATCATCTGGCTGTGGCTTTTAGCCTTTGAATAATATTTGAATTGCATAATGTCACTTTAGATATTGAGAGGGATACTTTTGCCGCATCAAGCAGATGATTAAGGCTTTTGGAATCGAACTCTGAGGTTTTAACGGGAATTTTTCAACGGGTTTATTCATACACTGAGAGAAAATTAGTGGTAAAAACAATAAAATATTTGTGCCATTGGTACTTGAAAAACATTTTTTGAAGTAATCAAAAAAGTTGTTGAATTTACTAAATTTTGTTAATTCAAATAGATTGAATGTTTGAATTAACAAAATTCAGTAAATTCAACCACTTTTTCGATTAATTCAAAAAAATATTTTTCAAGTCTCAATGGCACAAATATTTGTTTCACCACTATAAACGCCACTTTACGCACAGTGTACAATAAAGAGAACTGCAGCTTTCGGAGTTGCATCAGCAACGTTTACGTGCTTCCAGAGAGAGAACGAAGCGAGATAGGGTAAACATGCATGGAACCTTTTTTGTAGAGAATTGAATTTCCTTCAAAAAAGTCCCCCATCGAATTTTTCTTAAATCAATACTTCAGACGTTAGAGCCAGTTGAACGAACAAGCTCCACATTCACGTATTCCTTGAATCACCAAATATTTTATATTGTTTTTAACATTCAGCGTCGTTCGATAAATCGTCTGCTGCACGTTCCGTGTTCTAGCGTGGCCTCGTAATGTACCGCCACAGGGTCTGTTGTTTTTCTTTTTTTCAAAGGCAAGTGGATGTACTAGTTACTGATCTACGTGAGTGTATTAAGCAAATGTTACACAGATACACACACCGCCCCATTGCTTTTGTAGAAAAATAATAATATTAACATGAGGCAAGAGATTTAATCGTGCAACTTTATGCGCCACCCAGTGACGTTTTTTTATTAACATTTTAAAATGTTTATTTTTTGTTTTAAAAAAAATGTTTTACCGACAATTTATAAAAACAGCGGCGAAAGAGTTTCAATAGCGGCAAAAGTAACAGCTTGTGCTCATTTGAGGGATAATTAATGGGAGTTTAATTAGATGCTTATGGTTAATAATGTCCTGAGTCATGTCACATGTCACTGTAGGTGTTCAAAGGGTGCATGTCCATGGAAATAATTTTAAAATCGTGGAAAAAACGCGACAAATCGATTTTTGAAGATTCCCACTCCATTTAATGCACAAAAAAATTCCTAAAATTGAGGCTACATTTACAATTCTCAGCAAAGTATTCCGCACCGCGGAAATTAAAATCACCGGTGGGTGAGAGACACGTGGACATGAGGAGGCAGAACGAGAACGAGTAGTCAGACGGACTGGTCAGTCAAGCTACAAACACGCTTATACAAAATACATTCATAGATTTTAAAGGCAAAAGTGACTGGTAAGCTTGTGTTGGGTTGATTCGGCGGCAAGGGGAGGTTTGGGTGAAACGGGCGGGTCTCTAAAACACGCGAACGATCCTCTGAGATCCCCCTGCAAGATATGCGCCCCGGTCACTCACGCGTCGCCCCTATGAGCCACCCGTGGAAGTTCTCTTCTCCTCCCTCACTAGCCCCTGACACAACAGCTTTTTATTCTTGTCTTATATACGGTCAACTTAAAGCCGAAATGAAAAAAATCCAATAACGTTTACAAGAGGAAATTTCGAACATTCTTAATTCCCGTGAATTTTTCATTCTCGTGAAGAAAACTAATAAATTCAGCGATTTATGGGAAATTTAATGAACTTAAAATGGTAAGTGGAGGTTTTCACAAACAATCGGCCAATCATATCTTTAATGAACGGCATAAAATTTCTGGCTGTACACAAACGTTTAAATTGTTTCAAATGTTTTGTAACAATGGTTTTATTGTTTTTTTTGAAATTTACGCGGTGATTATTGGAGATTGGGAATTTGAGTTTGAATGAGAAAAGTTCGTTCTGATCTGATTAAATTTGATGGAATTCATTTTTTTGCATGTCAGTTATCTATGGAAATATCAACAGTCAAAGTTTGTGTGGAATTTTGCTTCGAGAAACGTAATTTTTTTCGATGGCGAATATCTCCGGAAATAATTAAGACAGAAAAAAAATTGTTCAATTGAATTTGTTGGTTTTGAAGAGACGAACATTTTTTGTTCGAACGCTTCTTTCCTATCTTCAATATTTTTAGGGGGAAACTCCGATTTCGAAGATTTTGAAGGCTGAGGCGGAGTCGAATTGAGGGGGGTTTTTCGCAGATGTCTGGAGATCTAGGAGAGATACGGAATTTTTTGCACGGAATTAATAACGAAATGAAAAAAATTATCTGCTTTTGAATTTAAATGTCAAGGAAAGGAAAACAGTTCCACATTTATTTAGGAATGATTACTATTTTTGGTATCTCTTCATCGCATATCATTCTGCATTATCATGTGAATTCTAATTATAAATTCTCTTAATTTCAAATGAACAAAATTTTTTTTTAATTATTTAGAAGCGTTCGAGAAATGTGAAAAAATTCATAGAAGTTAATACAATGGAATAATTTGAAAAATTGTTAATTTGTGTGTTAATTGTGTAACAAAAATCTGAAGAAATTTTTAAAAATTAAGAAAAAATTCATCATTCGATTAAATACAAAAAAAATCAGGTGCAACTACCGCAATATTTTAACCAAACAGAACTTCCACTTCAAAAAATATTATTTTACACGGAAAATTCCAAGGTTCGTCCAATCATTGAACAACGTGAAATAGGGAAAGAAAAAAAATGAAATCGAGTTTGGTGTATGATAGATTGTGGCCGGGGATGCTTGACAGCGAGGGGTTGGACGTTACAGTTTCCCCTCATCGGTACCCAAGAGACGACACGACACCGGAGAGTCCCCATGCAGAGCACGTAAACGAAATAAAAAAAAAAAAGCGAAATAGAGAAGAAGGACAGATGTATCGTCCAATCCCGGAAGAGATCGGCATGAATTTCTTCTCGCAATTGTCCTTGCAGTTGTGTACGGAATTTGCTCCGCCCAATGAATTTTCGGAAGCAGGACTGAATAACACATGTAGATGTTAATATCCACATTTTCAGCAAAAATTTAACGCGTGCAATTTTAGCATTTTATCAATAATATTTTTTGCGATATTGTTATGAAACATTTATTAATTATTTAATGATGAAATATTATTCATTTTTGATCAATTCTTCATTTGAATTTGTCTAAGGATTCACGGAATTGTCTAAGGATTGTTCTTGCTTTGGAATTTTGTCGTTTTCAGAAATGTGAAGGTCGCAGGTTCAAATCCACTTGAAAATTGTTTATTTTTTCCGAAATTCGATTCTTTAGAAAATTATAAAAATGGAAAGATATTTACATTTCCGTGGATTAAGATTGAAAAAGGGAAAGAAATAGTTGATAATATGTTTTAAGAAAGTTGGATATCCAATATCGATATGCGCACTAAATTTCCACAAGAATGATGAAATTGTCCTTTGAGTTATCCCAAATGATTTCTCTTTGATTCAGAATTTTTTGCTGTCATTCTGAGAAATCTGAAGATCGCAGGTTTAAATCCACTTGAGAATTCCAAATTTTTTCTTGAATTTTATTCTTTGAAAAATTATGAATATGACATTTATTTCCGTGGATTGGAATTGATAGGGAAGAAATAGTTGATAATATGTTTAAAATATTTAATATTGAATAACCTTATGTGCATTAAGTTTGGAAATTGCAATTTTCATTCGAGTTAAGACAGAATTCTTTTTGAAAATTCCTTTTTCATGGAAAATTCAAAACTAATATGATTTTCGAAATGCAATAAGCTTCGAAATTTCAACAAGCAATCTTAATTTTCGAACACGAATAAAAAATTGAATAATATATAAACATCAATTTCCCATTAATCGAAAATTTAAAGCACTCTGACCTTGAATTTTTATAAATCACCTGATATTTCATTAATTCAATGAATCTGATCAAAATTCCACCAATAATTTGCCATGATATTTCAAATCTCATTCAAATATTTTCACATCAAATAAATTTTCAAGAATTAAATTCCGTAAAATTTCAAGTTCACTAAATTTCGTTAACTATTTCAGTTTCTTTCAGTCTAGAAAAAATATAATTAATTATATGTACTGAATTTTGAACGATCTGTTGAATTTTTTGTTATTAAGACACGTCCTCAAATTTTTGCGTCCTCCAAAAAAATTCGTAAAAATAAATAATTGAGATTAGACAAGATACTGCTGTAATGTTGTGCAGTTTGATGCGTCACCAGATGACTATAGCGATTGAACCATGAAACTTTATAAAACCCAAGCCTGTCGAGATAACGAGGGACCCGCGTTCGCTTGGCCGCGTTTTAACGTTTTAATTGACTTAACGCGTCCATGTCCACCGCTCTTTTGCTCTTGTGCACGAGCATCTATGGATTCGACGGATGTCTGGCGCCAGTTTCTTCCATCGCGTTTCTCATAATCGTGGGTAAACATGAAAGATAGTACGAGTAATGGAATATCCAAATTTTTCGAGATAAAAAACGTTTCTTCTCTCTTTCACGAATTAACTCAAAATTCCGTTGATCATCGAAGAATAATTGATGCGATATCAGCCGAGAATTTATCATCGGATTAATAAAGGAACTTTTTAATCAGTTTCGGCGTATCAACTCTTAATCGAGCAAAGCCTCCAATTAGCTATATCAATGAGCGACGGCGGCAGTCACGTGCGTGAGCTCCAAATACATTGTGTCGAACATCGAAACCAATTCTTCGATTTTCTTTCGTAATTTTCAATGATTTTTTCCGTAAACAAATCAACGAAAACTTCCGCAATTTCAACTTCTCCGTTTTTTGAGAATATCTCCGAAAATAATGGAGCCACAAAATTTTTCTCGAGACCTTTTTTGTAGAGCGCACACGTATGACAATTTCTATGAGAAACAATTTTATTCTATAAAAGATTGGAACCATTCTTATGAGAAAGGTTCGAATTTCTTATAGAAAAATGATTTCTTTTAGAAATTAAATATGTGCAACGAGACCCACAAAAAAAGTCCGTGAAATTTTTCCCTCAAATAACAGAAAAATTATCAATTTATGAGTCAAAAAAAATTTTTTTGAAAGAAAATATGTTTTAGCAGTCATTTTCTTGTCCCAATTTTTTTAGCCTGATAAACCTTCAGTTTTTCCTCTCAGCCTCTCTCCAAAAGTTTCCGCGATTTCAAAAATCCATAAACCAAAAAATTACCAACCAGCAGGTTTCGGCACATTTCTCTTGACCTGCATCCATTTGTACGTAGGTACTTGTGTCTGCTGCTGATGTGTCTGTACATGTCCACCGGCCTGATGCGCCTGATGATGCTGATGACTAGGTAAATTATGCACAGTCTGTTGCAAGCAACTGTGATAACTCGTCGCATCATTGCTCTCTTCTTTGTAACTAATCGTCTGATTATAATCCTGCCTGACGTGGCTGTACCTAATATCGTCCTGCTGTATAGGATGATGATGATAATTAACCGGAGATTGAACGACACTGTGATGATTTATTTGGTAATCCTCATTGTGATGACTAGAATGTAACTGCGATGATAAATGCTGAACGTAATTCTGTTCCTCATTACTAGCGCAAGCGCTCGTATAGTTACCGTAATCAAGATTCGTATAACTCAAGCCATTTTCAGACGATATTATTGCAGTGCTATCTTCAGTACCCGTTGTATTCTGCGGCGCATAATACGAATTTGTTGCCGGGGTTATCGATAATCCACTTGTTGTATCACTTGGTAAATAAATATCACTCGTGTTAGTGTACGTTATCGACGATTGGGGATAATATGTATTTAATTCTTGGGATTGTACACTGCCGCTCTGCGATAATTGATGAGTATGTAAACTGTAGTAAGAATCTGGTTTACCATAGCTACCATACATGCCCATATCCATCATCATCATCCTCGCGATTAAATTGATAACATTAATTATTAAGAAAAGGAAATTTCTCAGTTATTCACACAAAAAATTGTCTCCAAAAATAATTATTCACTTAAATATTCCGCAACACTTTTAATTGAATGGAATTGAGACGTTTGAGATCGTTCGTTTATTCCGAAGAATTAAAAAAAACGGTTAATTCACATTTTAGCGCGACTGTTCAACGGCTTCGGTATCCTGAAGCCAACTGATCGGTAAACGCAGGTGAAACCCGGGTTACCAGTGCTTCCAGGGCAGGACCTTTCCTGAAATCCCCACTTCACTGTATTTTTTCCGCAACGTTTGTTATACCTGCGCAGTACTGAGTTAGTTGGATGGGTGGAGCTATTCGAGAGCAGCCAATCGGTTCGTAGTGATCATTGAAATGGGCGGAGTTGAAAGCCAATTGCTGGACTACTCTCGCCCATCATCGCACCAAGGTCTTGATGGATCGGTTCTCGATTGTATATATATGTCGGAGGTTTTTTCAATTTTTTTTTCTCAGCTTTACTTTTTATTCTTTCGTTACTTCTTGCTACTTTCTTTTCATTTTTTATCTGACACGGTGCAGTTGACACTTATCGGCGGATGCCTTACCTCGCAGGCTTCCTCTACTCGAAGGGGAATTTTTCAGAATTGCTCAGACGAGTTTGCATGAGACACCTGTCTTTACTTTATTATTATTTTAGTTGTTTAATTTATTTATTTTACTCGGAGAATTCAGGTGAAATATTTTTAAGGATTTGTGGGAGGAGATTTTTCCAGAGGTTTTCATTGGAAAGGCCGGAAAATTTATTGGAGAGTTGAGTATGGGAAGTGAAAATTTAGGAAGTCTTCACGGTGAAAACTCAAGGCTTCTTCTTCGGGTTAGTTATCCAGTAATCGAACTATTTAACGTATTAATCCTGAGAAAATTATGATTCCAGTGAACTATAACTTTTTGAATCTCCAAAACATAATATGATGTTCATTAATTCAATTTAATTCTATGAAACTGTTCAATATATCAGGAATTATCGAATTTGATTTGTTCGATCACTGGTATCTGATGAATCTCATCCGTTCAAACACTGTGCGACTCATCCTACTATAAAATCATAGTATTATTATTTATCTGCCATCTGCACGTTCCAAGATTTCTTTCTTCATAAATTTTTCACTCACCACTGCAGTATCAGTGTAATACATAATATTTACTCTGTCAAAACTCAAAAGTATAAACCTTCTCCATAAATTCCTCCTTATCATCATCATTACAACCGTTATTATTTCTTTTTTTAACTTAGGGGAAGGTGGGGTTAAATGGACACACGGGGTAAAATGGACACACCCTAGTTTTGATGTTATATATTATGAAAATCGCAGGAAATCGAGGGAAATATTGAAGATGGTTTTATTTTGATAGTTCCATTGGAAAGCTGAGGAAATTCCAAGTGGGAAACATCTGTAAAAATTAATTTTTCTGATATTTTAGAAAATTCGAGTTTTCTGGTCAAGAGTTGAAGGGGTCCCCCTTTCCAAAATCCAAAAAAATCACTTTTTTGGGAATATCTCAGGTTCTATTGGTCGTAGCATAAAAACTCAAAAACCAGGTGAAA
>JABSMS010070294.1:0-20328 GCA_018902275.1 Aleiodes sp. PSUC_FEM 10030003
AAATAATTCCACCCGATCTTGAATGAAAGTTGTAAATTTCAGTTCAATTACTTCATGAAAATTCTGTTAATCAAGAAAAATTCAGGGGAAATAACAAATATTTGTTAATTTTGATTCTCAATATTGATGTTCAATTAAAAATTCAGACTTAGAATTCCTTGAATTTTATCCAAAACTTAAAATTTCATAAACATTTTTCCATCAAAACAAATTAAGTATCACGTTCATGAAAATAACCATCAGATCGTCCATGAAATTTCAATTTTTTTCTAACAGTATTATTATTTTTTATAACTGCCCTTGGAAATAGAAAGAAACGAAAAGCATCAATTAAACCAGTTGCTACACATTCAGGAAGTATTTCCGTGATTCTTGTTTTCCAGAGTTAAATGGAATTTGCTGGGGGCATGTTTAACCCTTTTGTCATAGCAATAAGAAGTCCACCTTTCCCGCGACCCCCCGAGGATTCAACCGGTTGTCATCCCCCAGTCATCTATCCACGGAAGAAAGTAGTGGGGAATAAGACCATTTCTATTGTATCATGGTGGCATCAAAATTTCACCACAATTTAGTCGTTTCACGATCTTCATCCTGTGCAATACGATAGTTTATTCTCTGTGCCAACTATCAACGTGACTAATACCTAATATCAAAGTTGATAAAGTGAAACATCTCTCACAAATTGAATATTCATAGCATTGAATATAAGTCGTAGTGATCGTAATAAACTTTCCCTAATAAAATCATAGAAGAAAAACATTATCAAATTTCGTGATAAATTTTATCTTTTTAAACCAGATTAACAAAATACTGGAATAGCTGACGTTGCATATTTTCGTGAGTGCTACGGGGAAACAACAAAAGCTCATTCGCATTATCATTCGATTTCACACGCCGTTCCATAACTAACGAGGAAACGTTTTAATACTAACACACAATACCATTTGACTCATTTGTGTATATGTAGAACTGGTCAATACAATTTTCCCCAACATTATTTTCCTCTTCAGGCTATCGCACACTCTCATCCCCTTATTTCCAATCTCATTCTGTATGGTTTCATGTTTTATGCAAAATTAACTGGCAATTATGGTTATTCGATGAAAAAAAATAGGATTCCTATTTCTTTCATTGTTTTAATCTTTCTCTATTCTTTCTCCATCGGATTTTTTGTTCCATCCATTCATCACTAACAGACTCTTCTTTTTCCCATCCTGATCTCTGCCAAACTCAATTACGTGTAGCATTTGTAACGTTGGCTTCGGTAATTTGAATCACTTGAGTATTTTTGTGCGGGAAGAGAGAAAAATTTATCCATTGATTCGTTGAAACCGCTCATAATAATGAGAAGAACAGAGTGGATAAAAAAAGTAGTGAGGTGAAAGGGTCATGGATGGCTACAACCATGACTGGTATTATCAGCATCATCAGCAGCAGCAGTATTCCAATTATTACCAGAATCCCCAGCAAAATTATCAATTAAATTATCAGTATCCAAATGATTATCAAGTTTCGCATGATTATCCATCACAGCCGTTATATCCACAGCAGCACAATGATTATTTGTACAGATTCTCTATTCAGGTAATTGAAATGATTAAGTACAAAATTTTCTAAATTAATGGTATTTCATTCGACCTTGAAATTAATTCAGGAATAATTCAAATTCGGCCTTCTCGATCACTGCTTTATATTAATTCTGATGCATTTAATTTAATTGGCATCAACGTTTCGACTCCTATGCGGAATCATCCTCAGGATGTAAATTTATTTAATAACTACATAGGAGAAAGAAAGAAACAATAGAAATCAAAATAAATATGATATTCCCATAATTCCGGACTGTGTGATAATTGCTTTGATTTATTTTATTTATTCCATTTCCTATTGTTTTTTTTCTCCTATGTAGTTATTTTAAAAATTTGCCGCCTGATTACATGCATTAAAATTATTAGTATAAAGCAGTGATCAAAAAGGCCGAATTTTAATTATTCATCAATTTTCTAATTTAAATTTAAAGATTTTTTCCCATCTCAACTAATTATGAAAAGAAATCTATACATTTGTGTCATTCTTTTTCTCATCACTAATTGATCAAGTTTGATAATAGTTTGAGAATTAATGATTAAAGTTTAAATGAAAATTTGAAGAGAATTCGTCAATCATAATGTGCCTGAGAAATATCGCATATCCCTCAGTAGGAAATCGATATTATCGGAGAACGAAGGAAATTCCCTGTTGGGTAACTACTCGGACCTTTGTCAGTGGTAATTGTAGTCGCTTCTTGTAACGTGTCGCCTCGGGCTCTTTAGGGAAATTTTTCCCCCTCGTTCTCATCAAAGTGATGAGCTTATTCCAAAATTCCACAATCATCATCTGCTATTCAATGGCTCGTATTGATAATTTAGATAAAGGATTAAATAACCTTAGTTTTCCAACGTCAATATTCAAGAAAATCAAATTTTTTCGGGCAATGCACTCGTACATATTAAAATAAGGTAAGATGGATATTCCAATGTAATGGTTCAAGATGGAATTTTTCCAATGATTCTTCCGTAAAACTGAGAGAATTTCTGATGAAAAACAAGCGTTGGAATCTTTTACAATTGTTGTTGGAATTTCGCTCGGTTTTGATGAAAACTGAAAGTCGTATCATAGGAAAAAGATTAAAAAAATCAGCAAAAATCTGATCCGCGTAAATTTTTCTGTGTTTTTAATGGAATGATTAAAAAATACTCTCTCTTATTCCAAGCGATTTTCATGATATCCTCGCCGTAGGATCAAAGGGGCGTAAGTACCATTTTCTCTTTTTGATTAACAAAAATGTGTAACTTATTGTTCTTCCCGAAAAATGAATTCATGTAGGTGTTCGAAAAATGACACTTACGCCCCTTTGATTCTACGGCGACGATATAGAACATTCGAGTTCCAATTAGAATTTAATGTGTTCGTTTCAACCCTAATGTCCATTCCATCCCACCTTCCCTTATATATATTTACCCCCTGGACCAACAGAACATATCCCTCAATTTTCAATGATCGATCCGTAGAAAGTTGCCTAAGTACTCATAAAGTTTGTCCAGAGTTTATCAAAGTGAAACCCTATAACTTTCCATGTATGAAATTACCTATAAAGCATCAAAGGGAATAAGATGAAGCTTCAAAAAGACGCGATTAATTACGGTGGTATCTTATCGGTATACTAAAAACTTTTGGCATCTACTTACATTTGAAAACTAACTATAATACTTGATAGACGTATGAAACGTAATATTACTTTAAAATTCAAATTATTTTCTACCGTAAACCATGTAAATTACTTGCAATTGAAGTATTCCCTCAAATTAAATAATGGAAAAAGAATTATCTTTCACATGCAGAATAAATTTCAATTTGAAATTTCATAAATTGATTTGAATAATGAAAAAACTAAATTCATTTCAATTTCTCAGAATAACGTGAATATAATTTTTTCAAAATAATTGAATTGAAAAACTTTCAACTACAAAATTTGAATTAGGCGATGGGGTAACAATTTCAAAAACTCACGTGTGAACATGTACAATTTCGTTATAGCGTACGTGCAAGTGTTGTGTCAAGTAATTAGACACGTAATCAACTTTACGATGGCACATAAAATTCCCCAACTACCCAGGCTTGTCTATAAACTTGAAAACTCATACGACGTAGCTGCTACATGTAGTCGCTTTTTTTCTCTGGGAATTCGTAAATGCAGTTAATGGCATAAATTATCTCGTCAATATGCGATTACCTACTCTTCGAACGGGAAAAATTATGCATTAATGCCTGCTATATGAAAGATAAGGAAACGAGTTTTCGGATGAATAGGTATGTAATGAAACGAGATAAATCTGCAAACTTGCACCCATCACTCATGTTAATCAAATCAATCTACCCTAAGTAAATACACCCTATTATGAATCTGTTATAATTATTCAAATCTTAGTCCCCCTTTAATGAAGAAAAGTACATAAAAGTGGCATTTATCTCAAAATTTTTTGATATTCTTAAAGTTTAACTTACGATAATAACCATGAGGTGAGCTGTTTTCTTAGCATACTGACGATCCTGATGACGATAGTTGGGCTTGAGCATACATGTAACATGAGCATACACATATATAATGAAGCCTCGGGTAGTGCTGCTCTTGGACGAGATTGAGCCGTGAACCGAATGTTTATAGGACGCTGGTAATTACCGAGTGTAGTAGAGCATCTAACGGATACATTGAAGCCAGAGAGGCGGGAAGGGAGTGGAGAGGGCTGAAAGCCATGCCGGGGTTATTGTTCATAAGCCCAGGCGCCATGTGCTTGCTAAATTTATGTTTCGGCTGAGTTACCACCATCACTACCAGCCAACCATTCTACTACCACCTCTTCGTCTTCATAAACCTAGTTAAAACTATTTTTCTCCATATGTATATAATTCTTTGGATAATTGTTTATACTTGGCTATATTAAGTTTGAAGTATCAAACAATCATTGGATATTTGTTCTTTCGAGAAAAAGAGATGAGTGCAGCTACTGGAGTCTTATGGAGCTGTACGATTTTATTACGCGTTCAAGTCGTTAAAAAAACTCGGGAAATTGTCATGGTAAGACGGAGAAACTTTTACGATTCGATTCGTCTACTTAACGAACACCAATATATTTCATGTTTACTCAAAATCGTAAAAGTCTCTCCTGTCTCAGTGTCAATGCTCTTTCACTTCCTCTACTTTTCCCTCTTTCTTACTCAATACGCGGAGTGAATACCTATTAATTGTTATCGATCAGTTCGTGCTACAGGACGACGAATACCAGCTATTTCCGTGCGTCGTTTATCAGTCCATTCGCCTGTTGACATATCCATTCTGAGGACAACATGATAGATTTACTTATTCCCCTCGATGATGCTCCAAGTGATTCAGTCCATTTGAATATTGCAGCATTATGGAATATACAATAACTATATCCGCGAATTCGTTTCTTTTTCTTTCTTCTGAACATATTTTCAGTGAAACATATCCGTAAAATCGGAAATCTGTAGTAGTAGAGTCGAGGAGCGAATGAAACTATAAAACTCCTCACAACCTGTGCGCCTTCTGCCAGTTATGACCAGCTATTACAGTTCCGTTCTCCACGCTTCTCACATTGTGTACTGATAGAATCACCGAGACTCAAAAGCATTTCCAATGCTTTTAATAGCATCGTATACATTTAATACTTCAATGTTTGTTAAAAATAGGAAAAGAAAATTTAAAAATCATTATAGATATATCTTCATGAATTTATTTGCTCAATTCAAGAGCGTTCACAGGAAATTCTGTGATAATAAATATGATATATTGTTTCTAGGAAATCAAATTTTCAAAACAAAAAGAAAAATGAAAACAAAATTAAATAAAAAGTTGAATCTAATATTTTTTATTTTCACATTATGACAATCGTGTTTCTTTTTTTCTCAATTTCTGAAATATTTTCAAGCATGAAAACAACGTTACTGAGTTTACACTTATATCGTATATCTATTGGGTACGAAAAGGAAAGGAAAACATCCGTCGTTGATACAACCGTATTTCATTTTTCCTCATATAAAAGAAAAAGAAGGAAACGATGAGTCCAAAGGTTTTTCAACGGTAGACGAGAGAGCAGAAAATACATATACATTATATATATAGATATGAAAAGAGAAAAATAACCCGAAGGTAAAATACAAGATACATTGTTGATCCCGAATCAATATAGAAATACGAGATGAGAATAAAACGTTGAGTCGTCGGAAGAACGAAGGAATTACGCGTTTCGCTGCTACATATATCCTTAGATCTATATATGTACTTTTTATATAGTATATATACGTACCTGCGGGTGAAAAGAGAGAGAGATAAAAGATTGTGAGCCGCGTGCAACCAATTGTTAGCGTCGGGAGGCGGTAACCTGGGTTAACTGAATTCGTGTCCCGTTTCATCCCTCCGTTCGTTCTCGCTCCTCGAATTCTTCCGAGGTTAAAAGTGACGCAAATGAATCTAGAAAGTCGACTTCCATCTCTATCAGTAATGAACGAGGAAATGCTAAATAGAAGAAAATAAACAGAAAAAAGAACCAAAAAAGATTCCCAATTTATTCTGCAATGATACTCCTCAACGGAAATCGTGTTGGTTTGCTTCTCCTTTTTTTTCCTCTGACGTTAATGAGAACGATTTTCTTTGTTTAAGTTATCTTTAAAGTATCAAGGGGGAAATGATTTTCTTCAGCACTTGGGGAAACTCAAATATATCTCATTTAGTTACTAACTGGGTAAACGTTCATTTGGTTCCAATCAAACTTTCGTGAATTGACAAAAAAAATTTTCACCGTGAGTACGGAACGAGGGAGTAAAGAAGGGTGAGTAATTAAACGGACGGAAAAGACGAAGGATTTGCGGTTAAATCATTGGGATTCACTGTGTTTGGTGAGGCACATCCAAAAACGGATATTCAGATTAGAATGAGACAACTATTGATTTCAAATTGAGAAAGTTTAAATTAATCGATTTTCTTTATTTGTTAATTCATTATCAATACTAATTTCTGATTGTCAACTCTCTGCAGTTCCTTTTGATCGACTTATGAAATTGAAATAGCTCGAAACTCTGAGAGTTTCAAAATGTTCGAAACATTAGATTTACTATGATCAATGCGAGCGTTAAAATGTGATGTTTGTACATGAATCGAGTAATGCCTTGGGTAAATGGATTAGATCTTTCTGATGAATATGCGCACAAGTAGAAGAGAGAGAAAAATACAGACGGAGGAGCAGATTGAATGGCATGAGAATCTAGGACATATAGGAGACTTTGGGGATCTGTTAATCGGCACGAGAGTTTCCAAGCCCTCAATTCGTATCAAAGCAATTGAGCTCAGCTCCACTCTCTCTCTCTCTCTCGCCCACTTGTCGTATCTATGCGAGTGTCTACGGAGAATGCGAAGAGAGAAGAGGTGAAATGATGGTAGGCGTTTGGGGAAGGATTGGTGAGAGGGAAAGCTTGGATAGTCCCACTGTGACACGACAGACAAGTCAAGCGAGGGACTCGGCCGAACGACTCGAAGACAATGCAATTATTCGCAATTACCGCGTTGCGTCCGCCAGCACTGGGAATTATCCCATTCTGTTTCCATTACTGGAATACTACTCTCCCCCTCCTTCTTTCTCTCGATGCCAACCTCTCCCACCGTTTCCCTCCTTCCTCCAGATTTGTCGGCTTTGCTCTGCCACAGAATATGGATTACTGGAAATCTGTGACGTTGTTTGACTCACGATGACGTTTCAATGATTTAAATGATTTCATAAAAAGCCATAAATTCGTTTTGGAAAAGTCAATTATGGTTTAATTTTAATTTCAATGTTCACATAATAATGCTACAACATAACGCGAAAATTCTCCGTTCTTTGTTTATTCGTAAAATGCATCACATAAATAAAGATTCGCATTTCCTCACTAAAAATACTACAAAATGAGGGAAACACATACTATACCTAAATATCCCTTCGCTCCATGGAACTGGAACGGGATGCTGGCTAATGTAACAAAGGAAAACCGTCCCGAGGTAGACAAGTGGATAGCGAGCGACGAAACGTAATTACGAGCCTCTATATCTGCCCCTTTCCCACCTCCTCACCCTCTCCCCTGAGTTTTCAGTTTTCCTCCCTCCCTTTCCGCCCTTTTCCCAGCGTGTTTATAACCCTCGAGAAGCGTAGCTCACTGCCTGCCTCTCGCGCTCTGGTTATCCCCGTACTTTTGCGCTCTTTCCGGGGGACATTCTGTGACAAAGGTAACATTAGGGGGAGAGAGCGTCATACAACTATTACAGTGTCATAAAAAATAAAAGGAAAATAGAAAAATTCTCACAAGATGAAAAAGTGTAATTAATTTTTTTAAATACATTCTCTCTTCTTTTTTTTTAAAGTTAAATAGACCAGCGGAATAAGTACTAAATTTACTTTTTGTGACATTTCCATTTTTCTCACAATCTATGAAATGGAGGTACTCTGAGCTCCTCTGGATTTCACTCGTAAAGTTAAAAGTACTCGTTGAGCTAGCACAGAGAACGATTCTCAACACCTGTGGCCATACTCGAGAGTCAAGCAATAATTTACCTACCCCTCTCTCCTCCTACACTCTGTGAGTTTTTTTTCTCCTCATTTCAAGAAAATCAGTCGGCCCCTCAAGATTAGTTCATATACGCTGTAGTCGGTATACGTTTAAAACTCTTTCTCGCGAATCTCAACAGAGAATTGATTATCATGATTCAATCTAATTTTACAGTGATCTTCATGATTAAATTTTCAGTAAAATTAAACGAATCTTTTCCGTTTGACAAATTAGCCTGCATCAAGATCATGTAATCTCATCCGAGTATGTGAATCTCTTCATCACTGGGTTAAGCTCATGAACTTAATCCTTTGTTGAAGTTAACTCTAATACCATTCCTGGAGTAAGATATTGAGGATCTCATAAAAGAAGACGAATGGCAATTGATGAGACTGATAGTTAGTTTTATCTCGTGAAATTCGCATTAATTCATACGAGAGAAATCGTTTGAATTAAGCTAGTATGGTCACAACTTGATTTTGAATATTAAAGCAAGAAATAAATTCCATATGGAAGTTCATGCTGTTACAGAAAGCTGCAAATTATCCTCTCCACTCGTGTCATTTAGATTTTAAATAGTTCCCTCCACTAGCCTTCGAGATTTAATTAAATCTGGAGACAAAGGAATGTATGTTTTGGCAAAGACGTTTTTCTTTTCGCTTCGGTTTTCATTCAAACGCGAAATAATAAACATCGACGACTAAAGAATTTTTTTAATTAAAATAACATCCTGATGCAATTTGTGATGAATTGACCGTCTAGTACGCTTTAATAATAATTCGTTACAAAACAATAACCCAGTCTTACGGAAAAATGACAGCTTTTGAAGTTTTAGGTCGGAGAAAAGATTAATATCAATAGATATCTCTAAAATCGGTGAAAATGATAGAAAATTACGATTCTGAGACCAATAAATTAATTCAACAATGAAAATAAATTCAACAAATTTAGTAAACATAATTTTTAAATATTGAAAGGAAAACACTCAAGTGTGAATTCGTTTTTTTCTCTCGATAATATCGATTTCGGATAGCATACACCTAGCGACAAGTTTAGAGTTGACCATATAACTTTAAAAATTAATCAAATTTCTGAATTTCCTTTCCTGAATGAAGGGCGGAATTGTTTAAATATAATTGTGGATTAACAATTGTATATTCCTCTAATATTCATCCAAAATGTGTCTTGAATAGAATTTCCATCTCGTCATTCATGAAAGTTGTTGGATTCCATCTGGGAAATATCCGTTAATATTCTATTTGAAATGGGGTATATTGCAGATAGGTAACAAGAAAGTTCAAACCACTGGCCTTTCTCTTGTGTTAACTTTCAAGGCTTCCAAAGTTGTATACATTTTGACGGTTATGTCTTTCTGCATCGATACACTTTAGCTTTTGTGCATAGGGATAAGCATTATTATTCTCATCTCAGTAAAATTGACATGTGTGAAATTACCCTCATGCTTCTCTCTTCTCATATACAAACTTTAGTTATTAATTGAAGTTTAGATTTTATGGAGTAAACCATATATGTTCTCAACTTGAGTGGAATCATTACGGTTTAATGATTCTTCATGAAGTTTATATAATAAGGTAATTTTATGTGGAGAAAAGGTTGTTGAAATTTGGCAATTATTATCGAGAAATAATAAGAAATAATAGAATGAATTCCGATAAAAAAAAATGGAGGAAGGAGATTTCAATGAGAAATTGAAGAATACGCCGAAAACGATAAATGAGAATATCTATGAAAGTTCAGTGAGCATGAGGGCGCTGAATGTTAAAGGAATTCACATTATTCTACACTCCCATATTATTATCGCTTCGTTCCAATCTCCGTGTAGTCCTTACAGACTTTCAAGGGGTAATTTCTCGGAATGTTGAGAATGAGGGAATTGTGTAGATGGCGATGAGAAACGTAGTTAAGTCCTCTTTAACAAGATGAAGCTCGAGTATGAGTATAGACTCGAGTATTTCTCGTTAGAAAATACCTCGGGGTCTCTTTCCTTTTTATTATTTTTTTTTTTAATCTTTCGTTTGCTATTTCTTCCTATAAGTATATACTTGATTCAAAAGAGGTTATTAATTATTACTAAACGATCTCAGAAAATTAACCCGTACAATCGTTCCATTGTGTATGAGAAACTTGAGATGAATTTATTCAAAATTAATTATAAAATTAATGTTTTCACTTTCTTCCTTTTTTTTAGCAACAACAGCAACAAGCTCAAGTCCAACAAAACTCTCAACAATCTCAACATGGTTCCCAGCCGAGCCAGCAGCCACAGGCTGGCTCACCAGGCAGTGCTAATGCTGGCAAAGCAAGTCCATCTCCGACAAATTCAGCCTCACCGGGAGTCACTCCTAACAACAACAAAACTCAAACTGAAGCCAAATTGGTCGAGTGTAGTCTGTGTCGTCGACAGTTCAAAAATATACCCGCTCTCAATGGACACATGAGGCTCCACGGGGGTTACTTCAAAAAGGTAAAAAAAAACATTCATGATTTCTCTCATTCTGTTAAAAAAAATGAACAAAATATTCCCTCACTTTGATAAGCAAGTGAATAAAAATTACCACGCTCTTATCAACCAAGATCTGTGGAGATAAAGATGGATTAAAAGAGCCTTCGATTGTTCTCAATGACTTTCACAACTAAAAGAAAGAGACTTCAGGAACACTAAGACGCAGAAACTAGAACTTATAAAAAAAATTGAATCCGATAGGAAGTGGAAAAAAAAGAGATTGGCGATTGTAGGTAACGTTCAGTGAGTTTGAGGGAGCACAGGGGGCATTGATTAAAAAGGTCTTGACGAAGGTACACCACCTTCGACGCGACGTTCATAGAAAACTGCTGAAAAGCTCCGGCAGCGGAAAAGTTTTCTCTTTTATTCGCTCCTAGTCCCTCGGAGAATGAGAAAGAGAGCGGAGTGAAAGAGGCAGGGTTTTAAAAAAAGAGAAGCACAAAAGGGGAATGGGAGTCGCGAATGATGGAAAAAAAGATCGGTAGATAAAGGCAGGCAGGATAGATAGAGATTGAAACTCTGGTAGTATGAAAGTAGAGAAGAAAATGCCGGAAGAGTTGGAGGGTATGAAGTCTCGCGAGATAGAAAGATAAGGCGATGATCGAATCGAAATGAACCCATTAACAAGTTCTTTCGTTCCGGTACGTTCGAACCAATCCCGTTGAAGCGTTAGAAGATGCCAGGATAAACTATATCCCTTCTTCTTCCAATTTTCCCCCCTTTTTTATACCTATATTCTCGCACCTACATCCAAACCTCGAGCAAACATTGTCCCGAGCTTGCTCCATTATGCAGATTGAATCTGACTGGTTTAGTTCCAAGAATTCTCTCATCACCAGTTTCCATCTTTCATTTGTATTATTACATCGCCCTGGTACAGCATACCTCATTACAGAATAAAATGAAAACGTCGAGAGAAAGGAAGATAATAATAATCAAGTGAATTTTATAATTTATGATAATATTTGAATTGCTAATAATAGGAAATTATGGTAATGATTCTGTAAGTTTGATTCTAGTAATTTTAAATGTCATCTTCGGATAAATCCAATTGACTACTTGCATTTCTCTGTGTATCTGTCTGCGTAATCAATTGTACAGCATTATTACCCGTTCCAGTTGGTGTACTAGTTGTTTAATATTCATGACGCGCTCAACATTCGGAGGAGTACTGTGGTATATACAATGTCAAAGACAGAGTTCAATTTCGGATGCGTGATGTATCGTACTCGGACATCGGTTCAACTACCAACATGGTATATAGACTTTGTGCACATGTGCCTATCGATCAATTTATGTCAGTTACAAAAAAGGAAGAAAGGGAAAACATTGTTCCTGCGAGGAAATTTAATGGATAATGTTATTCAAAACTTTTAAACAAAATGATTATACGTTTTGCTTTCAAATTTTTTTCTCTCCACATACGACAAAGCTGTCAAGACAGTTTGCTTTAAAACCGATTAACTTCGTTTTTTTCTGAAATATCATTCTCCATTATGCTGCATTCATAAAGTAAATAGCAAAGTTATCCTGAGAGAAAAAAATGAGATAAAAATGAATAATAATATAGCTCAGAAAGACGGTAATCTCTCCTAATGAATGACATTATTCACCCCAATGTTTCAATGACACACATGTACGCAAAGTGAGGAAGGGGAATATCACACACCGGCGATTCCATCACGAGATAATCGAATGGTAGCACCGATTAGCCTAGCTCAGTGATTAGTCGCGTGTCGCCTGTTCCGGGCGTATCAATTTACGGGTATGGCTTCTAATCTGCCGTCAGTCGTCCCTTCATGGTACTCCGGACGCGCAAGAGCTACCCCGGATCCAGTATCCAGAATCCTAACTCCCCCTGCCTCTTTATCTCCCCTTCCCCCCTATCCTCTATCAATTCCACTTGAAATTATGGAAGGAACTTATAATTTCGTTGTTTGAAAATTTCTCGAAATACAATGAACAACCACTCAACTTTATTATTTCAGGATGGCGAGAATAAAAAGAGTGAAAAAAAGGAAACACCAGGACCACCGTTGCAAACAGCTTCTGTCAATGTTCGTGCTCTCATAGAAGAGAAAATTATTCAGAAAAGAACGACAGGTGAGTATCATTTATGATATCACATAAGAGGAATTTTGAACACGTGAGTTATATATAACGCGGAAAAAATGACACACACGCCTTTGCCTGCCAATATATCTAGCGCAAGTGGCCACGGCCTGCCGAACACAATGTCCGACCCTTTTCCAACCCCCTCTATTCTTCTCGCTCTATCTCTCTTGAGCATCCCTCTTCACCCTCTTCTAGTTGATTTACCGTTCCAGCATGCCAGAATATTTCTCGCATTGTCCACGTGGTTGTTATAAATCAAAAATGCACCCGCTGTGCATTTTCCACCATCGACGCTCCCTAACAGAAGAGGTAAAAAGAGTGAAAAAATGAATATATATGGAATGGGTTTTTAGAGAAAAACGAAAGGATGAATGCTTGAATTTGAGAGGGAGGAAGAGTTTTCACGGTGGACGATTGGAGAGTACGTAACTGTAGTAACAAAGTGGGCGCCTTTAACGATTTATGATTCAATTCGTTTTCTCGCGGTGAAATCTGTCAATTTTTAATTCTAAAGGTAGCCCTATATTCTGTTTCCCCTTTTAATTCAGGGGAAAATGGCGCTTTCATGAGGACTATTTCAATGTGTTCTGTTTTTCATATTTTTTGCAGCCCTTGAAGAAATGGAAAATCATATTTCGTGTTCATACTGACATAGATACCAACCACTTTACGTATAACGAAAGATAAATACATTTTTTTCACTCTTTGAAATTCGTAATGCATTTTAATGCAGACCCACTCGCGTTTGATGTATGTTTGAAGATGAAAGAAAACGTAACTTTATGCAGGAATTTTTACAAACTAAATACGTTTGTAATGATGATAATTTCTTTACATAGTAAAGTGCATCTTTTAATATTTGCATCAATAATTGGCAATTTTTAAAAACCCCTCTTTTAAAAAAGATTAACTATAATTCACCCACAGAGTCCAATCGTCTGGCCGCCAATTTATGCCGTAAAGCTTTGGAATATAATCGGCTTGTAGTTACAATTTGTGGGTAATCCAGGAATGCAACAAAAAAATGTCGATGGATTTACAGCCAACCCCCAGCAAATCTACTTTTTTTTCATCCCCTCCTCTCCCTATAAAATGAAAAATAAAAGTTTCATTATCTCTCTAAATCCAGTATGAAAAAAAGATAGAGGAAAAAGGATTCTGAGATAAATAACGTTTTACTTCATTACACTGCTCGTTTCAATGAATAATAGAGAGATAGAAAAAATATCATCAATTTCCTTTTGCTGTGGGATTTCAGTTGCCACGCATCATTAACGTACCAAGAAAAAAAAAACCAAAGCGGTAGTAATAATAGGGCATGAACATGAAGTTAGGAGGAGACTGAGAAATCAGTCCAAGTAAAATTTCGTTGATGAATAAAAATAGCGGGGGTGGTGATTCAAAAGGAGGGAAGAATTTCTTTTGTTTCCGATTGGCTACCCATTCCAGCTCATTTGCCTCGCGTTTCATTACCTGTTGTTTGAAAATTATTATGCCAATTTATTCCACCAATAGAATGAGAAATAGAGAGAGACGAAAAGTATGAAATTACAATGGAACTTGTATTTTATATAATATACTTCTTCCTAGCAACAGAGGCGAATACAGCAAACCAGTCGCGTACAAATTCATCAGTATTTACAACACAGACGGATGGTTCAAGCCATATAATTGGTAAAACAAATTTCGCTGTACCAGCCCCACCGCCTCTGGCAACAAGCGAGAAAATCCGGAGGTTATCAGACACAGAACATTTTCGCCAGCCAAACGTAACTGT
Source organism: Aleiodes sp. PSUC_FEM 10030003 (assembly GCA_018902275.1). Lineage (NCBI taxonomy): Eukaryota > Metazoa > Arthropoda > Insecta > Hymenoptera > Braconidae > Aleiodes > Aleiodes sp. PSUC_FEM 10030003. The sequence goes on from JABSMS010070294.1 coordinate 14,550, forward strand.
CGGTCATACAACAGTACAAAAACAGCTTCAGGAAGCCCAAACTCAAGCACAGGCTCAAGCGCTTGCTGATATGATTCTGAAGGTAATTATAATTTTTTCCCCTCTCATTTCCAGAGAGACAAATAACTATTAACTGAATGCATCAACATGTTAATTTCTAAGGGCACAACGAAAATGGCGGTGAAACGAACAACATCAGATCCAGGACAAAGAGTTCAATTGACTTACCAGCAAAATCTCCAATCAACAACTGCCAATCAGACTCAGCCATCCAATCAACCCCAACAACAGCCCACTCCTCCTCAAGCTCAAACACAACCAGCTGTTTCTGAGAGCTTCACAATGACCGGATATTCCGAGGACGGTGGTTATTTCAGTCCAAGTTTGCAGGATGAAGTATTTCAACAGGTCACCGCAGTGCCAGACTCTGTGCTGCTGCAAGCAAGTCAACTCGATTCAATTCAGGTAAATAATTAATGGAAATTCAATGACGTTGCAAAATCATTCTCGAAATCGCTAATCTAAATAAATTATGCATTGAAAATATTTAGTTTCAGGCAGCCAGCCTGCTCCAAGATCAGTCCTCGGATCAACTTCAAGACATAACACTTGAAGATCGTTTCACATCTCAGCACACAGTAAATCCCGATCTCCAAGCCCTCGTAAACTCACCACTACCAGATTCATTAGCTGAATTCAGTACTTATGGTACTCAATACACTGAGAGTCCACATACATTGTCAACTCAGTCACCATTGCCATCACCATTAACGCGACACGACAGTCCAAGTTTTACTTATCCAACACCACCAGCAAGTCAGGAAGGATTATTAACAGGAACTTTGCCGTTACTCAGTCCCCAAGATGATCCTGAGGCAGTGAGACCAGTATCATCACCATTGAGTGCTGCATTTTATACAACCACATTGTCATCAGCGGCAGCAGTTGAAGAGGCCTTGAATGCTGTTCTACCTGAAGAAACTGAGGCTGACACAGATTTATATGGTTCTGGCTCACCAAATCCAAATTCACCACTACCAAGTCCATTATCAGCTACACCAGCCCCATCGCCATTGTCTTCACTACCGCCATCATCTGTCTCATCACCGGGTCCTGGTACATTTTCATCATCGGGTTTTCCCGTTTCTCCTCATCATGCATTGCAAAACCAAATGATGCCAAATTCTGAGGATCCACTGTTATCATCATCGCCAAAAGACTTTGCTGCTAATCGTCGAAAATTCGAATTTCAATCGTACAAATTAATAACTAGCCAGAATCTTGTTGATTTTGGATTAGGTAATGGTAGCTTGGCTGGTATTGTAGTAGATAATAATGGTGAGTACAAACTGATACAAACAACTGGTATACAGAAGACAAATGTCCTACTTCAAAGTAGTCCACTCAATCCTCCATTAACGTTCAGAAAAGAAATACGTCTAGCAGCGCCAAAGATAGAACCGAGTGGTATTGTTAATGTAGCAACACAGGGTCTGAATGTACATGTCCAACAGTATCAAAATCAAATACATCAGCATGCAATTAATCCAGCTAAATTCCTGATACAAACGACGAATCCATTGAAAAATTCATTGAAGCATAAAATTAATTTGCCAATTCCGGTTGAGCAAATTAAAGAGGAACTACTTGATGACGATATTTTTCTGAATCCAAGCAATGTATCAAGCCCACTGAGACAAAGTAGAAAGAGGCCCCGTATTGATGGTACTTTGACGTCACATCCATCAAGATTGAGGCGTGCTTGTGATCGTCACTGGGACAGCAGTTATACGCCGCCACCGATTTTAGATCCATCGAGATTAGGGCCGGGGCTTTATGCTAGATTACATCAGAACGAGAGAGATTCGGAGTTTAGCTCTGATGATTCACAGGGCAATGATGGTCCACCACCGAGAATAAATATTGGAACAAGGTATCAGGCATCAATTCCGCCAATCGGTTCATCTGAGACTGAACGGGGACGCGGCGGGAGGGAAACGGATCATTTACTCTGGGATCCTGGTATCAACGACGGACTCAGTAATAATGAAATTGATATGTATCTGCAGTTTGCCTGTTGTGCTAGTGTACCTGGTGGTGGGAGGAACAAAGAGTATGCACTGCATCTCCTACACATGTGTAAAGGGAATATTAGAGAAGCCATGTTAAAGCTCATGAGACCTACTCCAATACTGCCGTTACAGCATCCACTCATGAGCTACGAGTGCCGGGATAATGATCGTTGGACATCGCAAGAGATGATTACATTCTATCAGGGTTTGATGGAGTATCACAAGGATTTCACAAGTATATCGAGAGATATAAGCACAAAAACACAACAACAATGTACACAGTTTTATTATCTTTGGAAAAAATTATGTCCGAACGAATATAAAAGAGTCAGGGCGAGACACGGAAGACCGAAAATAAAATGTGAACGCAGGGATTACGTTAGAGATAGTAAAGATACTAAAGAACTCAGGGATGCAATTGCCGAAGTTACTGAGATGGATTTTAGCGAAGAAAAATCCATTCTCCATAGAACATTGGTAAGTTTAAATTGATTTTTTTCGTTACGGCTTATTGCCTCGTTGGAAATCTCTATTTTATGTAAACGATGTTTTTTCCGTATTAGTTGCAGACAAATGAAAGAGAATCGTCAGCCACTCTGACTACTAGCGAAGGGGAATTAAGGCTCTTTGCCTACGACTGCCCTGATGTGAGTGTGAACAATTTCGCTTCTATTTTTAATTAAAAAAAGGTCGAACTAAATTCAACAAAAACCTATTAACACCGAAAGACAATTTAAGAACTCATTGTCGTTATTATTTCAAATTTATTTATAGTTTTTTTACTACCTTATTTCTTTACAATGTGAAATGTATTAAATCGTTTTTTTTTTCTCAATAATTATGTACATGTGAACGTTTAAGTGTAGCATGTCGTTCGTTGTGTCGTCTCACACGTTTTTATTAAACGCTTAATTCTCTTGAAATAATGAAGATAATTGAGAGAGAAATATGTGATATTTCATTGCACATTAATGTACAAGACCGTCCAACTGTATCGTTGTCAATATAATTGTGTCTTCTTTCTTTTTCCTTTCGTTTTCCTTCTTTTTTTTTTCAATTTTACTTTCCCATCGTTCGTGTTGTGTTTGGTGTTGTTTATTTTGGCTTTGTGTTTTCTTTGTGTTGTCAGAGCTTTAGCGGAAGTGTAACAGTAACGATGGCCGGAAGCAAGATTGTCGCCAATAACGGCCATGCAACAGTCAACACCAACTCACAAACTCACATTAGTTCTGAGCAACAACTACCCGTGCCCACCCCACTTCACTACCCCTGCAAGATTTGCGGGAAGTAAGTCTCCTAATTATAAAATATACTAATAATTAAACATTTTTTTTCTTTCCTAATCATTTCAAATTCCGCGATAACGAAGGAAAGGAAATAAACACTTTAGGAACTTGGGGTAAAATGGATTGCTTAATGAAATTATTGAAGATTAAATTTTTTTTAATTTTGATTTTCAAATATCAATGCTTCTAATTCTCAGAGCATTTTGAGTTCAGCTGCGAGTCTGTGTTGAATTATTCCGTACAGAAATTGAGAAAAACATTAGCTGAAAACTCTCTTTTAAAACGTTGAGAATATCTCCCTGAATTTCCATACAAAATCCATTCAAGGTAAGTGAAATCGATGGGAAAAGACTCCAGCAATACTCCGGCGAATTTTTGAGAACTCTAGGATTATCAAAGCTGGAAATTTAGAGGAAAAAGAGATACAGAAAAGTTTTTGGAAACTCTAACAAACTTGTGATCTGTAAAGAGTATGAGTTCCGATGAAAGTCCATTTTACCCCAGGGGCTCATGTCAGCATACCTTCCGCTATTCGAAATTTGTTACTTTCGCATACAGAAATTGTAGAAAAGGGATACTTTTCAATAATACAATAAAGTGACAAATTTCACACAAGAAACATTGTTTTAAAAGATCAAAACTTATTGCAAAGTTAGGCCATAGAAAACTTGATTTCAAAAAATTCGTGAATTTTTGCTTTAATTTCGCTCATTAAGAAATCATGCAATTATCAAATTTTCACATCCATTAATTTGCCAATAAAATTCGCAAATTATCATCAGTCCACTATTTTCCACAGCGCACTATCATTCATATTTGTTCATGTATGTTATGCATGTACAATGAAATATATCTCAATGATGAAATATTTATAATTGCAAAAGAAAAGGAAGAAACAACTAGGCACAACTCATATCCACGCATAAACCCGAAATAAAAATTTTAGCATGATTTATTCATTGTTTTTAATCGCATGAATACGCAATGTGAAAGAAAGCTTCAAGCATATTTTTTTAAAATTATTAATAGCAATAACATGATAAAAAAAATCATAGAGAATATTAATGAACAAGCCGAAACAAGTGAAGATTAAACGAAGAAATTTGAATAATTTAATTACAGAATTTTCAACAAAGTGAAAAGCAGAAGTGCCCACATGAAATCGCACAGGCCAATTCCCTCGCCCGATACGACAGGACAGGACACTAAAAAATCAAACAATCATCAACAAAAACAATCGCACAATCAACAACAACAGCAGCAAATAAATTCATCGAATTTGCTGCCCCACATAGTACACGAGTATCATCTAAAAAAATCAACACCATGTGAAACAGTTAATCCAAGTGCCAATAATATTTGGCACAATCCAACAAGATTACGACCACCATAGAACACTCAAATGCGCGCACTTGAGGTACCCTAACGAAGGCTACAAACTGTCACATTTTTCATCATTGCATCGATAAATCAAGAGGATTATTTTGAGAAGCTCTCCATCGTGAAATATATTATACACTTCATTACATTTGGCCTAAGTGGAAATAAATGTATCTCACGTGATATATAATACCTTGAGTGTATTTTGCGCAACAGAGTTTCCATCAACGGTCTAAAAAAAGATGAGTAATACGTATTATTAATTAATTATGATACATCAATCAATGAGGATAAATAATGATCCCAAGAGGTAATCAGGGTATCGCAATGAGAAGTGAAGATTAATTTAAAGAAAAAAGAAAAAACATATTTGACGATTACAACGAGTTCTGGAAGAATGAAGAAATCGTAAATTGACAATCCTTCGTGAATAGAGGAAGAACAATGAAATAAATGAACAATAATCGTATGATTATCCAAGTCCACGGTACTATTTGTTAATCTAATGGTGCATGCAAATGGAAAAAGAAACGATGAGTTAAAAAACAATCGTTGAATTATTTATCTTGCTGAATCGCTTGGTGACATTTTTCCAGCAATTACTTTCATTGTAATAATTGCAGTAATTGATAGTAAATTTGTGAATAATTTAAAACATTTTAATAATCAAATTCAAATCAAATTTCTTCCAGTTTATATTTATTGCAAGAAAATGAAGAATTATGAGATTAATTAAAATTTTTTGAGACTTCTTTGCATACATAAAAAATCATCTTTGATCTAAAAGAAAAAATAAATCAAATCTCTAGAAAAAAAAATTCATTGAATGACCGAACTGTACATAAGTAACATAAATAATATAAACAAATGATGTACATAGAAACATGAATGTCTGAATGTACAATGAAAAGTAGATTTTAATGATTCATGACACAAACGAAAGAACGGACAAAAAACACAATCTAGATAAATTTAGAATTATTAGTTTATTTTTAGGTAAATAATATTTAATTTTGGTTTTTGAGTTTTTTCTTTCTCTCT